>JAQFVV010006265.1:6280849-6463048 GCA_028023455.1 Epiperipatus broadwayi | reverse complement strand
TATATATATGGGTATTTAAATACAAATTATGATTTTTGATGCATATTAGATTGTTTGTGGGAATATATGGTGGCATAGTGAAACAGTATATTCCCTCTCTCATAACTGTTTCACCTATTTTTCCCCACAGCTCCAACTGAGCCAGATTTAAACTCTCTCTGAGTACACGTATATAAGCATCAACATGGCTATATATGTGTTATCGCAAATATAGAGGCGGACAAACGACTGTGATATCAATTTATATATATTACAGTATGTATATTTATTTTAAAATAATATGTTTTATTACACATTTTGTTTTGTTAAAAAGACTTTACAATTTAAATTGTGTGTGGTCTACTCTGTTATATGTAGGGGGATATTGTTAAAAGCTAGGACAATTCTCAATTTTAATCTTAAATAAATCGCAAGCAAATCCCAGCTTGACAAGATAATTTAAGTTGTTTCTAAACAATAGTATTTTTTCAAAAGTGTACAATTGTAGTAAACACCATTTCCGAACTGAAACTATTAAAGTAATATTTAAAAGGTCAATTTTAAAGAGAAATATTCTATTAACAAAATAACAGAAAAAATTTAAAATGTATTGAGTTATAGAATTTCAAAGAGACGCTAGGTGATTCTTAAGAAGTAAAGTCTTGTTGATAGCAGGTCGGTCTAAAGCTTGAATTATATAAATAGGCCTGATTTCTTGCTGCAAGGATTCAGTCTATTGTTTTTGTGAAGCACTCCCTACAAGAATCTACACCAGCTTTGACTCTGACATGTCTGGATAGACTCAGACTTAGGTTTGCTGTATCTCAGCAGAAGATAGCAATTTCTATTCACCCATACATCCCTGATAGCATGATCATCATTACAGAAAGAGGAAACCTACCAGGAGCCTACCATAAGAAAAAGAAGACATCTTAAGCCACCTATCCTGAGGAGATTGCCACTACACCATCATCTGATGTGCCTGCATTACAAACTACCACCAAAAAGACCGGTAATACTCTTCTCAAAGACTCCAGATCTTTAAGTCTGTAATATTAAGCTAGCTTATTTACTGTAATGAACGTTCAATATTATCTTTTAAAACTCGGAATAAAATCTGTTATAAAGTAAAGCTATGTTAAACTTGCCTGAGTTCTTCTATATAATATAAAATAATTTATTATCAATATTGTTTCTTAAAACCCGTTAAATTAAATCATTTATAAATTAACCTTATAAACTTGCCTGAATTCACCTGTATAAAATAAAAGACTTTTTTTTTTATAATTTATAAATAACTGCAACGAGTTATATCTTAAATTTCTCAAAACTGCAGTCATGCCTAGATTTATTGTTTTACTTATTCTGTTTAAATTTAATATATATGTTATAATATGCCCATCTTTCGAAACAGCAATAATAATTGTTAACTAACTTTCAACAGAGATAATTAAAATTTGTACTTTAAATATTTTAAGAATGCTGCTTGACATATTAAATCACAGTTTCAAAATAATATATTGATAGATAATAACCGATCGCTACATGCTTGTTATTATCATGATTCTATTATGTTATAAATTACATTATATTTCATGAGGTTTGCTTAGACAGTTTTTATAATTTATGACTTTTGATATCTTTTAGTTAGAAGTGATATGCTAGGTTTAAATAATTCATATGTATACCTAAAGCATTATGAATGCCAGATTTGTCAATTTAGGTAAATAATCATCTTGAGTAGGCAATCTTCAATATAATGTGTTATGTTTTTGCAAAAGAAACTATTAAAATATCATAAAAAATAGATGAAAATAGTATTCAAGAAGTCAAGCGTTGGTGGTGGAGAGGTCAGCACAGCCGCCTTACAAGCAGTTGTCCCGGGTTAGCGGGTTTGCTTCCCGGCCGATGCGATGACACATGAAAAAAAATAGTATTCAAGAAATTTACAAACCCAATATGCTAAAATAGAAGTTTTTATTGATATGACAAACAAACAATGTCCCCAATGTTACAAAACTCTAAACTGAACAAGATTAAAAATGAAATCTCTAATGCCTTTCTTATGAAATATAGAAATCCCTAACTAGAGACAGTTATTATTTGCTACATCCCATAAATACTATCTCAACCAAAACCTTTAATAACACATTCTCTTCAATGCATCGCCTTGCTTTCTGAATCCTCTTCGATTAATAGACTACTGAATAACTCCAAGGATAGGCTTAAACCTGAAATTACTCCTAGCACTGTTTATATAATTAAATATCCACAAACTGGATATCAATTAATATATTATGGTAATTCCTGAGCATTCTTGTCTACATGCCTTTTCCAGAACCAATGCTTATATAAAAAACTTCAGACAAGCCGAAAATAACTTTATATTTCTTGAGCATTAAAAGGCAACTGGACATCAATTTATTGCCCCTACACATTCAATACATCAAAAATTATTTAAATAGAAAAATAAGTGAGTTTTGCTATATATCCAATAATATGAATGCTATCAACCACAGAGACTCATCCTTCCCTTTTTCCAAAAAATGAACGCTCTAATTTAAATATTTAATATTGAATTTAAATCAATTTAAATTTCTTCAAATTGATGCAATTACACTAGTCTTTTCGTTATTATTCTATTTTATCTTGCTACGAATAAGAGAATGCCATGCCATAACTTCTCCTAAGCCATATTTAATTTATAGAAATAATAAGCTTCTCTATAGTTGGGAATAAGCCCACTTATTACATTTATTACATTAAATATCTCTGATATTTGAATTGTGATCATATATAATACTTTGATGATATCATTAATTAACTTTTATATTATAGAATAGAGAACAATTATTATGCTGATAATGTTTCTGACAATGTTATATTTTTATCACTGAAAAAAAGCTGGTGTTTTTTCAAGAGTATATTCATTCAGAAGTCAGCATCTTTATTCTAGGATATACATCAATCAAGAAATTTGTTGAGAAAATTTTATTAAACATAATTAATTAGAAAAAATACTTTTTGACATACTCTTTTGTATTTACTATGACAGAAAAACTGCTTAACAAGTTTGTTATAAAGTTTTTGATTTTTATCTAAAAATGTCAGAAACATTTTTTGATATCAACAATACCAAAAGTAAACAATGATCTTTAACCTTGAAATGAATATAAATGAACATTATTTTTTCAATAAATTAGTGAGGACATGACAACTACAAAAACATCTACCAAACTTTTATTTAGTAATTTTTTAATTATTTATTTGTGTGAGCATATTAGTATCCTCAACGTTTAATTTATTTTTATATAAGTGGCCTTCAGTTACTTTTTACAGAAGAAAAAATTTACAAATGAAAGTCAAAAATATCGTTATTGATATAAAACATTTTGCATCTGATTTTGATTTAAAATAACATATTTAAAAAACTTACAGCTACTTAAAAATTCAGCATATATTAATTAATGATGTATACAATAATAAAACTAGGACTAAAGTTAAAAACATAAACTTTGTAAAAAAATAAACAATAGCATTATTATCAATACAAAACACTGAATCTGACATCAAAAACTTAACATATTTATATGTAAACATCACCTGCCTAAAAAAACATTTAATAATTTAACACAAAAATGGTAATGTCAAAAATATAAATACTTTTTTTCCAACACTGACTTAAATTAAAATGGCTACTAATATGTGTTTTACATTTTTTTTTTAAGAAAAATTTTATTGTATAGCTATATTGAATGTTATAAATACAAAAATGATATCAATTACATATCCATTTGAAGTAAAGTAGATCCAACCTTCTGCCATGTTGCTCTTGTGATATAGCTTGGAGCAATTAGTTGGTCCTTTTTCATGATTTTCTCCATGATATTCTTAAATTTAGTCCCATATGGATCTCTCATTCCTTCAATTGTGACTTTACATCTGACACACCACAGGGCATAATTCACGAAAATTGCCAGTCTTATGTCCGTAAATAGACCCTGACCTATATAATCTTTAATTGATTTGTAGTGTGCACTTGTATTGCTGTACCATTTATGAGATATCGATCTATAATTGGACATAATGGGACATTTAAGAAAAATATGATCAATTGATTCCTCCTCTCTCTCACATGCCTGGCACACAGGATTGATCTTCTTGAAATTTCTCCTGTATGCCAGAAATGAGTTTGTAGGGAGGGAGTCCAGGTTGATTTTAATTAAGAAATCTTGAAATTTTGCCTCAATGAACCAAAATTTTGATCTTGAAATCAGTTGCTGATTGGTGATCCCGAGAGACCCTTTGTTTATGTTATTTTCCCCATGTATTATTTTATATGCATTCCAGTATTTAATTTTTGATATAATTGGGTTTTCATTCAGATCAATAACTTTCCGAATATTATCAAATAACAAATTCCACCAACTTTTATTAGTGGGCGGTGGTCTATCAGTTGGTGTGACAGTTTCTTGATATGATATACTTGAATATTTGTTTTGAAGCCAGAATAGTAGGTTATAGTCTCTCTGGAATATCATGGTTTTGATACAATGTAATGAAAGGCCATTGAACCTTCTAGGCATTTGAAGTTTTCGGAGGCTGATGGCAGCAACCTTTCGGCCCCAGAATAGTTTTATGCATAGCGAGTTTATTTTTTTGATAAATTTTTTGGAGGGGCAGATACCAGATAGGAAATAGTTAATTTTTGGGAATATCAATGAGTTTAAAAGTCTTACCTTACCATGAAGTGAAACATATATCTTAGAAAGGGAGGTAGTTGTATGGCAAATTTCTGTTAATAGGGATTCTTCGATTTCTCTCCTCATAGCACTATTGGATTTTGAAAAATTAAAGCCTAGGAATTTCTGTGGGTCAGCTGTAAAATTTGAAGCAATTTTCCTGCCAGTTAGCAAGCTCCAGGAGGCTGATTTCTTTTTATTGAATTTGAGTTTATATTTGTCTGAGTACCATGCTAGTATTTGCTCTAGTTTAGTGAAATATTTCTTGGAAGGCAGGCAGATGATTATATCATCCATATAACTGAGATGTTTAATCACCCTTCCCATGGCAGGTACATACACTCCAGGCAGTGATCTCTCAATCTCCATCAATAGTGGGTTGATATAGGCTATTTTCTCTGAATTGCAGATAGTTCTGTTTTTTTTTAAAAACTTGAATACTACTAAAACAAAAACAATAGTCAAAACTAACATGTTCATTTGCTACATAATAGAAATCTATGAAAATTAAATAAATGTTAGAGAGTCGACACCACTACATGCTCCCAAGATTGTACATCAAATCTCATACCCTGCTCAATTGCAGCGAATCTCACACTAATAGATCAATGCACATAGCACACATAAATATATAATAAATTGAAGTCAAACCGTGAATAAAAATTAGTCTTGTATTATGAGCAGGCTATGCAATATATCTTTCTCCCCTCTAATATTAGAACAATATTCTCAAAGAGGAATGATAGGAAACGAAAATACAAAGAATCATGAGATATTGCTAGGGATCTTCATTCCATTAATAGAAATGATTCATATGCACCATTGTCAAAAAAGGAACATCTAATTTACATACAGTGTTATATATATATATATTTGACGACGACGACGCAGTTAATTTTAGCACCATGATTCTGGAAGCCACCTGCTAAAAGCTAGCTCAATATTCTTGAAAGTTATTGTATAATATTTACTTTTTCATAATATCTTGAACTGTACAAGTTTTATATGATTACATATTTTGTGAAAGGTGTGTAATTTTCGAGATTTATACCAAATTTATGGAAATCACACAAATTGCATTTAGTGATAATGGAATCCAAATGCGAATTATTTATAGAATTAATTAATGAAATTCGAGTAACCGAATTAGAATATGATTCAGAATAAAAAAAATAAAAGATATTTTTTTTTTCTTTTAAGGTAAAATAATGAAAATAACACAAATATAATTTAGTTAATATATTTATTTGTGATTTCTTGCTGTGAATTGCATTCTTTATGTAATATTGATGATAGCAATTAGAATAAATGAATATTTTTTTAAAAGTTGGCATGAGAACATATTAAGAAGTAATACACTGCTACTTTAAAATTTTTAAAGTAAACGTGATAGCAGTACCCTTTCATATAAGATGTTTATATCAATTCATAATAATAATGTTTAACTGAAGGTGAGATTAACCATTTAATATACACTAAAACATTTAAAAAAGTGTAAAGTTCTTGAAATATTCAACAATCTATATTTTATGTGTTTCAGTGCAAAACATTTAAAAAGAAAAGTTATTAAGAAATGTACTTTGTTGTTTTTTTTCCAAAAATTTCAAATAAATAATATGTATTCTAAATTTCAAAAGTCTTCAATGACTTGTTTTAGGAAAGAAAACTGTTGTCTCACCACCTTTCTAAATTCTTTATTAGTAGTAAAGTAAACAAAAAAAGAAACATTGGTTATAAAATATTCTAAAAGATAAGCAATCACGCATTGTTCTATATTGTGTAGAAGAGCAAAATTTAAATCGGAGGATGATTTAACTCTTATGAAACATTCAATTTGTACACCAAAAAATATCATAAGTGAAACAGTTTTAAGAAACAGCATGCCATTTAATAAAATTACTGTTGATCTTATGTCATTAATATCAGTATTATTTTCTTTGCCAATTGCACCTCTAAGCTTTCTTTTTTTATTTTTTATGTACTTATATTTCCTAATTATAAATACATTTATAATTAGGGCACTTATAATAGGAGCCCCAATAAATAATAACTCAAAAACAAGTAACAATCCTTTAGCGATTGGTGCAGAAAGGGATTCCATTTTAAGTACATAAGTTGGGATTTTTTTACCAAGGTGACATGAGACGTTAATTCGTATAACTTTTGACAGACGAAAATGCATGAAACCATTTATTGCAAATAAAAATATTAAAAGCAGGTATATAAGCTTCATAGATTTGAAAGATTTATATGTATAAGGATATGACACTGATAGCAATCTAAATATACTAATTATCAAGATAATGGTAGCTGCATTTTGAGTTAAAGAAAGAAGTAATATTATATAACATTTTGTTATATAATGCATAATTATGTTATTAAATGAGGTTGGATTTTTTACCTGATATATAATAGGAACTATTGTATTGGTTATTAAGATATCGCACACTGAAGACAAAATAAATAATTTTTTCATTTTATCATGCAACTCCATTTTAGTGAAAATTATGACTGTCAAAATGTTACCCAGAAATCCAATAATCCATATGTAGAGAACTACCATTTGTACCACGGATTTGACGAATGGAAAATCAAAAATAGCAACATAACTAGTCGTATTACTATAAAACACATCATCTAAAGAACAATTGTCCAACATTCTTGAATCTTTATTATTGCAAAAGACAAAACATATAAGAAAAATAAAAATAATAGTTAATATACATGCAATTTTTAGAGTTCTATATTTCCTATAAATAACTAATGAAAATAAAAATGATTATTTTATAAACAATATTTTGTTTTAAGGAAATAAAATATTTACCAGATTTTTCTATTGGAGATATTAAACGCTGAATAATTAATGTATACATTTAACAAATTTAAAAATTTTCTTTTGTTTATTCTCATTAAGCAAATATTTATGTATGTATAGACAAAGGACAATATATATATAGATAAATAAAAATCAAAAATACTGTATTAGGTGCTTTATGTAAAGAATACGTTTATATATATATATATTAATAGTTTGATACGAAAGTGCTTTTTAACATTAACATGAAACACCTGGATAAAAATGTTTCGGTTAAGCTATTATACTTTATTAGCCGATATGAAGAAATTACAAGAAGTAAACAAAACGATAAATACTAAAATAAAAATGACTAGCAATTATATCTTTACTTTCAAAAATAAAGTTTATTTACACTCTAAGAAAATACAGAAGGTAAATCCATATTCTAGGTCTCTTTAGACGCAATTAAATCTTTTTTAAATAAGTGTGTCTATCTAAATATTACCTGGATATTTAAAAGCACAAGAAAATAATTCCAGGGCACGATCAGCAAAAAAAATGTTACCTTCTCGAATTGTCCATTTCCAAAGATATCAAAAGCAATTTAGGGTATGTTACGTACCATATGACTTTGATATTATAAAATATATCCTGATAGTATGTATTGATAATCGCAATCAATGTATTATTTATTTTTATAAGTAACGCCCAATTGTAAGACAATTTCATAAATTATTAAATTGTGGATAAAGTATATTTATTTAAATTTAACAAAATCTATTTTTTTCCATATGTCAAATGCGTTAGCCGGGAAGCGAACCCGGGCCACCAACATTTGACTATTTATTTTTTAATTTGGTTTCAATCTGTAGCAAAATAATAAATATTTTAGATGAAATATTAAGAAAATCTCAGAGGAATGAAAAATTGACTACAAATCACTTGAAAATTTGAGGATTAGTTAGAAATCAAATATAGTGATAATATATGTATTATCTTTTTATATACTTTTTTGTTATTATTTTTTCATTAGTAATTATATAGATAAATGACCTTTTTTTTTTTAAGACTATTGCAAACAAGTATCTTTAGTTTTCAAAAATATTTTACATTAGATTCTGAAAAAAAAAAAAGATATTTTACAATAGAGCAAAATTTTTATAGCATAATTAAACATGGAATGAACTATAAATGATTTGGGGACACATCAATGATCATTATATGTGTGGATCAGTGAATATACTGTTGTTTCAAAATATCACAGAACTAAATGTAAAATATAATAATAAGCCACATAAACAATATAATTGTTTGCTTGCGAAGATTTTAATTGAGAGATCATATATCACGTAATACACATGATATTAGAATAATGTTATACTCACTAACAAAGTAAAATACAAAAATAACTGTATTTAATTGATTGATACAGTAAAAACTTTTAATAAACATTTGTAGTAAAGAGCATAAAAAAAATAAAGTGACATTTTAATGGCAGCATATTTTAATTAAAAGTAAATACTTTATTTAGTACACGTTTTTACTTTTAACATTACAGAAGATTTAACACTGCTATTAATTATTAGTGTTCTTAATTAAATAATTTTATTTAATTACAACATTTCATTTAGTTTTACTTTATCTAAAATTATAGACAATAATATATGATGAAAAGAAGGAATGTATATATTGAAGCAGTAAATCTTAGCTTAAGATTGGGCTTCATGTTTCTACATACTAACCTGTGTTTAAATCCCTATTTCCCACCCCGCTCCTTATATCATATATATATATTTCATGTATATATTTGAGATGCGCGCCTAAATTATAAAATTTAATGTTTCAATAACATGTTTTAAAATTATTATTAATTCTTTTTATTAATTATTGGTTCTTTTTTAATAAAGTATTATAGATGCGGCTTAAATATATATATAGGAGCAAAACTTACTAACAAAATATTGATGTTTTTAAATATTTATTATATGTCATTTTTAACTTTTTCTTTTTAAATTGCTTGTTATTCTATTAAACTATATATTTTTTATAAAATCCAATATGGAAGATGTGACTGTTGTTAATTGTCCAAAAATAATAATGGGTTGGAAGCCCTATTGTTTTAATCTGGGGTAGGTATTTTTAATTAAAGTTTTTTACTTAAAATGGGATTAAGATTAGAGATACTTTTGTTAAAAACATGTTGTTAAATCTATTTCTAATCTGGAAATAGATTTGAATTTACTTTTGCACATTATCTTACTATTGCATCTTCAAAAACAACTGATAAAAGAAAAAGTATAAAATGACTGAATTTTGAATCACAAGAGAGATTAGCTACTTTTAGAGAGAGGTATTATAAACATATTTCGTTTTGCTTGAAACTTAAAAATGATTTAGCAGTAAATCCATCACTTCTCAACCCTTTTGGGGTCAGCATCTTTCGCGGCCGTACTATCCTGCTGCCATGAAATGAAGAAAGGTCTAAAAAAACTTTAGAATGCTAATAGAAGTTTCCTGCCACCGAAGTACTTGCATTTCTATCGGTGTGCACATGCCATACTTTAAAATGGATTCTTAAAATTGCAAGGTAAATTTCCAAGGCGCCACCTAATAGTCAATTTAGTCTAAATAATCTATCAAGATCTCTTCTTATGTATTCTTTAACTTTACCTTATATATATATATATATATATATATATATATCTATGAATGTAATTTTGCTCTCAAATGATTTCTTTATATCTAATCCTATCTCATATGCTTTTAACCTTCCTTAACTTCGGTGCGATCATTTATTTATAGATATTTATTACTTGATTTTATATATATGTTTTTTTTATTAATTTGCTAATCTCAAACAAACTGGCGATTTTTAATTTATAAAAATTTTTTCTGTCATTTTTTTTAACTAAACCTTCATGCAAAGGTTATTAACGTCCCCTTAAAATATATATGTGATGCATTATAAATTAATATGTTCACCAGATTGTTTTATGAATCAACATTTTAGGTTCGTTTTTAATATAAAAATTGATTTGTTTAACTCTGAAAATCCAGAACTCAAGCTAATTAACGCTTTGAAATCTTTTAAAATGTTTTTATTCAATTCTGAAAGAGTGACCCATTAATTATTTTCTATATAACTGCTAATCTTACTTCATTTTTAATACTCTTAAAATATCAAATATAGTATTTAAATATTCCAGTTATTATAAAAATCACAAAGGTGTGATTGATTTATTTTAAATAGTAGGAAAGGGAAGGAGGGAAATCTTAATGTTTCTTTTACTAAATTAAAGCTTAACGTATATTTTATTAATTTGAAATCTAAATCTTAATGTTTATTTTGCTATATAAAATCTTCAAGTATATTTTAAGTAAATGAAATGTGAATCTCTCTCTATATATTATAATTGCATGGCATATTATAGTATTCAAACAAGGGTCATTTATTTTTAAAGCAGTAAAACTTTTCAAGGTCGTTAGTGACATTTATCATTCGTACTGCGTTCCTGATATATAGCCAATCTTCATGATTATTTATATGTGCTTCTTAATCTGAGGGTTATGACAAGTTCGAACCCTTAGATTTCTTCTCATTCCATAGATAGTTGAGTTATCTGGAACCACATTTATTCCATATCAAATGCCTCTGGCGGTGATCCCATAAGTTTGGCACACGCTATGCATATACTCTTCGTAGATAAAAGGCCTCTCGCATCGGTTATACCAGCAAAAGTCTGGGCCATGCCATATCCACTTTTCTCTAAGCACTAACCAAGAAGGGGGTGTGAGACTTTGTTTTTCATCCAGAAGCACGACCATTTCTTCTTAGTTATTTTAGACTATTATGTCAGCACCGCAAACTTTTTGCTATTATTATTATTTCTTTTGCTTCATGACCCAGTTTTAATGCTCTAATATTACAATTAAGTTTGCTTAAAAGATATATATAAATTCCAATTACTTCTATTTTATTAATTAAGTTTATTTCAATCATATACAATCCTACCTTTGTAATTTATATATCTATATTTAAGAGTATCTATATGCTTTGGGGAAAATAAAGTGTTCGTCTTACTATTGTTAAAATAATTTGTTATTAAATATTTTGTCATAGATTTAAATATAATCAAATGTTTTCAAATGTATTTTATGTATTTTCACGACCATAATGATAAGAAAATAGTTTGTATTTATATCTGTAATGAATCTCAGAATTCTCCCCTAATATATGTTAGTCACCACGTTTCTGAACCGTAAATCAAAGCGTTAATAGCAATTTTGTGTAACTTCTTTCTAATACTGATTGGCATTTTAATATTAGATCCACCAAAGATGCCTGTTTATTTGTAATATATTATTTAGCTAATAAAGAGCATATGAGAAATAATAGCATGAATGACACTATGTAATCATCTACTGCTTGCTCATTCATGCACATACTAATGTACTTAATTTATAAATGAATATAATGAATTTGTCAGTATATTAAACTATATTTTATTGTCTAACATATCTGAGTAGTTCGAATTCCTTTTCCTCCACTTCCACATATTACAGCTATGCTTATGTATATTTTAATATAATCATAGTTAATAGATGTCTCATTGTTTTGCTCAGCTTTTCTAGTTGGCCGGATTAAAATTTATTCTCATGTGCCATCACTATTATGTTAATTATTAGGTGTTTGATCTGGGATTTAGAGAGGGGGTTTGAATCCAGGCTGGTCCCTGACCTAAATCTTGGGCTTGACTGGGTTTGAAGTACATTTTGTGAGTTCCAGCTCATGTTAGATGGATAAACAGGTTTTGACCGGCACAGAGATTTTTTTTCTTGGGCTTGGCTTCCCAATGCGAGGCTTCGATATAAACAACCACATACCCTGAGTACTGAATTCTGTTTATATATATATTCTTTAAAAAAAAGTTCTTATATAATTTTTCCATGTTTGATATATTTAAAATAATGTGTTCAAAGTGTAAAATTCACTGTTTAAAGTTAAAACCCATGTACTACAACCATAGTACATATGTGTTTTTCTTCAATGTCATATATAAAGTTTTTTGTTCTTGAGACATATATGAAAAATGTATAAATAATTCATAAATCATTGATCACTCTGTCTTAGCTGGCGCCCTTATAAAAAGAAATTTTGGTTGTTTTCTCATCCCTGGTGTTCACCTTAAGAGGTCGCTATTTCTAGGTAAATTCTTAGAAATATACATGTTCACTGGTCTTCACCCAACAAAAGAGGAATTTTTCTTCATTATAAACACAGAAACGTCCTCATGTTATGTTGGATGGAGGAGGTGGTAGCGACAGAAGCCAACACAAACAGACTTCTTTTTATTATAAAACACAGAAAGAGTTCCCGACGACTGCCGGTTATGGCTTTTTTCTATGCTAAAAGTAAAGAGAAAGAAATGCCTTGATCAGCTGCCATAGTAGTCGAATTTGTTCATCATTTTCTTGTAATAGTAGAATATCTATTTTCTCTGTAGTTTCATGTGAGAGTGTGTGCATTGAAGCAGTCGTAGTTTTTTTAAATTTGATAAGATGTCTATTTTTTTAATGTGTTGTGACTTACTTTACTGTTGTAAGTTTAGTAATAATGTCCTTAAGATTCCATGACGAAGAGGTAACCCTCAACAATTGCTTTTAAGGGTGGGAAAGGGAAAAAAATTAAAGGATCATGTGAAAAGTACCATTTTCGTGAGAATTCATCCATGACCAGTTACTTTTGCTATATATATACGCACAAAGAAAAACAACCCACTGTCTAATTATTAGGAATTACTTGTCCGAAAAATAAAATTAGTCGGGTATTATTTTGTTTTTGTTTTGTTACAATTACTATTTCAAAATAAGATTAGTTTTTATATCTACACACTAACAAAAACAACTCAGTTCCTGATTAATTATTGTCTTTAAAAAAAAAAGCAAATTCAACAGGGTTTGATTTTTTTCAATGGAGTCTTTGAATTACGATTTGTTTGTTTTTATATATACACAAGATTTATCCCCCCAAAAAAAGAAACCCACTTTCTGATTAATTACTGTCAAAAGAAATGCAAATTAGTCGGCTATCATTTTTAAATTTAGTATTTCAATAATGGTACCCTTTTTATATAGACAGACTTAACAAAAACAACCCACTTTCTGATTCATTACTGCCCCCTCCCAAAAAAAAAAAGAAAACGAAAATTAGTCAGGTATCATTTTTCAATCAAGTCTTTCAATGACGCTCCTTACTAATAGTAGTCAGGTATCAATTCTAAATTGTAGTATATAAATTACATTACTTTTGATAGATTTAGAATTATGTCTTGCTTTTTTAATAAAATAATTGATTTACTCTTGACCAAAAATACTGTAACTTTAAAGACACACACACATACAAACCAAAAACAATCTAAGATTAATAAACATTTACTTATTATGTCTTGCTTTTGAATCAAATTATTGATTTACTCTTACAAAAAAAAGACCATAACTTTAAAAAGACACATGTAAAGTCAAAAAAAAAAAAAAAATAGAAAAACACCATAAGTTTAAAGACACACACACAAACTCAAAAACAAGATAAGATTAATAAACATTTACAAAAATGAAAACAAATAGCATCATATAATAGTATTAGTTAGTAGAATATTTTATTACAAATCTAAGAAATCAGATCTTTTTAGATCATATCGATCATTCAGGTCCGGCCCAGAATCGTTATATGTATATGTTTTTGATTAGCATCAATGCCATCCTTTGGCAAACACCAAGGATGAGAAAACAACCGAAATTTTGCTAACCAGTAGTGAGTCGAATGCAAAAATTTTTGAAGTGGAGGGTTCGAACTCAAATTTAAAAAAATTATTGAGAGCAAATTTTTTTGGCTTAATACTATGATGTATCAATTTTAAACAAGTAATAACCAGACTATGAGTTTTCTTTTAGATGCATGGGTGCGACCAAGAGAAATTAAAAGAAATGGCTAGATTAGTATAAAATCTTAAATAAACCAATTTTTTTTTCAGCAAGCAAAAGCTAAATTTTCAGCTAAACTATAGTTGGGCAGATATATAGAAAGTGTTGGAGCAGTGAGTGGTTATGCAGGAGATGATTTTTTTTAAAGAGGAAATATGTGTATAGAATTTTTTTTTGCTAATTGAGTACATAATGTTTGTGTTTATTTTAAAAGCAATGTGAAAGAATTTGGCACATGTATGGATTTTTTTTTTCAACTTTTATCCAAAGTTTTTTTTTCTTTTTCTGTCGTTTCCAATAGTGTGTAGTACTGTGTAATGTATGTAGAAGTATATGTGTGTAATATCTATGTACTTGTATATGATAGCACTGCGTATATATGTACATAGGTGTGTATGTGCAATGTGTAGGAACAGATGTGTTTGAAAATCTTTATATGCTTTGTATTGCTATATATTTTCTTGGAAACCCATATGCCTGGAGAAATTGTGTTGTAGTCCAAGCATAGAAATTTTTTTTTTTGAATATAACAGTTGATCAAATATTCACATCCCCAAATGATATTTCATATAACAGCATTGTATATTGAATTTTAAAAATTTTTGTCGTTCTTTTAGTTGTCACTTGAAAACTCCTAGTCAAGGCATTTTTTTTTGTTTTTTTTGTTTCATTGTATGTCCAGAGAAATGAAGCAGTAAATCTTAGCTTAAGATTGTGCTTCATGTTTCTACCTATTAACCTGTGTTTAAATCCCTATTTCCCATCTTTCTCTTTTTGTCGTGTATATATATTTCATGTATATATTTGAGATGCTGCCTAAATTATAAAATTTAATGTTTCAATAACATGTTTTAAAATTATTATTAATTCTTTTTATTAATTATTAGTTCTTTTTTATTAAAGTATTATAGAGGCGGCTCAAATATCTATATAGGAGCAAAACTTACTAACAAAAGATTGATGTTTTTAAATATTTATTATATGTCATTTTTAACTTTTTCTTTTTAAATTGCTTGTTTTTTATTAAACTATATATTTTTTATAAAATCCAATATGGAAGATGTGACTGTTGTTAATTGTCCAAAAATAATTAAGGGTTGGAAGCACTATTGTTTTAATCTGGGGTAGGTATTTTTAATTAAAGTTTATTACTTAAAATGGAATTAAGATTAGAGATACTTTTGTTAAAAACATGTTGTTAAATCTATTTCTAATCTGGAAATAGATTTGAATTTATTTTTGGATGTTATCTTACTATTGCATCTTCAAAAACAACTGATAAAAGAAAAAGTATAAAATGACTGAATTTTGAATCACAATAGAGATTAGCTACTTTTAGAGAGAGGTATTGTAAACATATTTCATTTTGCTTGAAACTTAAAAATGATGTAGTAGTAAATCCATCACTTCTCGACCCATTTGGGGTCATCATCTTTCGCGGCTGTACTATCCTGCTGCCACGAAATGAAGAAAGGTCTAAAAAGAACTTTAGAATGCTAATAGACAGTTTTTGTCACTGAAGTACTTGCATTTCAATTGCCATGCATGTGCCGTACTTTAAAATGGATTCTTAAAATTGCAAAGTAAATTTCCAAGCCGCCACCTAATAGTCAATTTAGTCTAAATAATCTATCAAAATCTCTTCTCATGTATTCTTTAACTTTGCCTTTATATATATATATATATATATATATATATCTGTGAATGTAATTATATATATATATATATATATATATATATCTGTGAATGTAATTTTGCTCTCAAATAATTTCTTTATATCTAATCCTATCTCATATGCTTTTAACCTTCCTTAACTTTAGTGCAGTCATTTATTTATAGATATTTATTACTTGATTTTATATATATGTTTTTTTATTAATTTGCTAATCTCAAACAAACTGGTGATTTTTAATTTATAAAAATCTTTTCTGGCATTTTTTTTAACTAAACCTTCATGCAAAGGTTATTAATGTCCCCTTAAAATATATATGTAATGCATTATAAATTAATACGTTCGCCAGAGTGTTTTATGAATCAACATTTTAGGTTTGTTTTTAATATAAAAATTGATTTGTTTAACTCTGAAAAGTCAGAACTCAAGCTAATTAACGCTTTGAAATCTTTTAAAATGTTTTTATTCAATTCTGAAAGAGTGACCCATTAATTATTTTCTATATAACTGCTAATCTTACTTCATTTTTCATACTCTTAAAATATCAAATATAATATTTAAATATTCCAGTTATTATAAAAATTACAAAGGTGCGATTGATTTATTTTAAATAGTAGGAAAGGGAAGGGGGGAAGTCTTAATGTTTCTTTTACTAAATTAAATCTTAATGTTTATTTTATTAATTTGAAATCTAAATCTTAATGTTTCTTTTGCTATATAAAATCTTCAAGTATATTTTAAGTAAATGAAAATGTAAATCTCTCTCTATATATATTATAATTGTAATGCATATTATAGTATTCAAACAAGGGTCATTTATTTTTAAAGCAGTAAAACTTTTCAAGGTCGTTAGTGACATTTATCATTCGTACTGCATTCCTGACATATAGCTGATCTTCGTGATTATATATATATGCTTCTTAATCTGGGGGTTATGACAAGTTTGAACCCATAGACTTCTTCTCGTTCCATAGATAGTTGAGCTATCTGGAACCACATTTATTCCATATCAAATGCCTCTGGCAGTGATTCCATAAGTTTGGCACACACTATGCATATACACTTCATAGATAAAAGGCCTCTCATGTCGTTTATACCAGAAATAGTCTGGGCCATGCCATGCCTATCCACTTTTCTCTAAGCACTGTCAAATGAAGGGGGTGTGAGACTTTGTATTTCATCCTGAATCATGACCTTTTCCTCTTAGTTATTTTTGACTATTATGTCAGCACTGCAAACTTCTTTGTATTATTATTATTATTATTTCTTTTGCTTCATGACCCAGTTTTAATGCTCTAATATTAAAATTAAGCTTTGCTTAAAAGATATATATAAATGCCAATTACTTCTATTTTATTAATTAAGTTTATTTCAATCATATACAATCCTACCTTCGTAATTTATATATCTATATTTAAGAGTATCTATATGCCTTGGGGAAAATAAAGCATTCGTCTTCCTATTGTTAAAATAATTTGTCATTAAATATTTTGTCATAGGTTTAAATATAATCACATGTTTTCAGATGTATTTTATGTATTTTCATGACCATAATGGCAGGAAAATAGTTTGTATTTATATCTGTAATGAATCTCAGAACGCTTCCCTAATATATGTTAGTCACCACATTTCTGAACCGTAAATCAAAGCCTTAATAGCAATTTTCTGTATCTTCTTTTTAATTCTGATTAGCATTTTAATATTAGATCCACCAAAGATGCGTGGTTATTTGTAATATATTATTTAGCTAATAAAAAGCATATGAGAAATAATAGCATGAATGACACTATGTAATCATCTACTGCTTGCGCTTTCACGCACATACTAATGTACTTAATTTATAAATGTATATAATGAATTTGTCAGTATATTAAACTATATTTTATTGTCTAACTTATTTGAGTAGTTCGAATTCCTTTTCCTCCACTTCCACATATTACAACCATGCTTATGTATATTTTAATATAATCATAGTTAATAGTTGTCTCATTGTTTTGCTCAGCTTTGCTAGTCGGCCAGATTAAAATTAATTCTCATGGGCCATCACTATTATGTTATTTATTATGTGTTTGATCTGGAGTTTAAAGAGTGGGTTTGAATCCAGTTTGGTCCCTGACCTAAATCTTGGGCTTGACAGAGTTTGAAGTACATTTTGTATGTTCCAGCTCATGTTAGATGGATAAACAGGTTTTGACCAGCACAATATATATATATATATATATATATATATATATATTGTGCTATATAAACACTATATATATATATATATATATATATATATATATTGTAACAAGCACAGATGTTCATTACATTGTTTTTTTTTATATTTATTAAACATGAAAGTAAATTAAAAAGTTCGCATTTAAAAATTTTCTTTAAGAATTAAAAATTGAAATTAAATATCATCTTAAACTCGTATATATTAAATCGCACAGATAAAAAAAAATATTAAAATAAAACTGTATTAAAAATAGAAAAGGTATTTTAAAAACAAAAACTTAAAAAGATTTAGAGATAAAAATATATCTTTAATCTTGAAAAACACAGAAATTAATCAGAAATGGAAATGATTGTTAATTAGTTAAATGTAAACCAGCCTTGGACATTTAAATGTAAAAACATCGGTCAGATAGGAAAACAATAGAAACAAATAGCCAATGAAAGAAATCCATCAGGAAATTGGACCTCAGCAAAAGGATCATCACATCGATGACATAATGCCAAGTCAATCCTTCGAATACATATAAAAGGAAAATTTGGAAATTATTAATTAGTGATTGGTAATTGATTATTATGATGTGACAATATGCATTAGTATGGAGTTGGAGGTGAAGGGATTGACAGACGCACTGTCAATTCTTTCACCTGTTAAAGAAAAGAGAAATGAACTATTGTTTCCTACATTGAGGACCAATTAAACTAAAAAACCTCCGAATGAATAAATAAAACAACGGCTAAATGGATACCAATCTTTTGAGGATGGTGTGGGAATTCACATTCATGGCAAGTAACGGATAAAGATGAACTGTTGTAAACCGTAAGAACTTTATAAATAATGAATATTAAATTAAAACTTTCCATATTTAAATGATTGCAATATTATCCTATCTGACCAATGTTATTTATTAATTAGTTATAATTTTATTTAATGTAATTATTTTGTAAAATCGTTTCCATTTATTTATTTTTTGTTCTTTTTGTTTTATTATGATTTCTGTTTTCCGTTAAGTTAAATGATATAAATGTTAAACTTAAGTCGGGCGTGAATGACTGTATAGATTTGTAAAGTTATATTAGGGGAGGATAATCTTAGGTTATTTGTGTCATTGTTAGATTCGGTCAATGGATTGGATATATTGATGTAGCTAGTAGATATAGTCAGAGATTTGCTACAGGCAGAATCGTTTATATATACGCCGCACTCACCTGTTTGCCTATGGAAGGAATTATAAGATGGAGAACGCAGTTCCTTTCTATGGAGTTTTTTTTTATTGCTTTTCTTGTTAGATAGATGTAGTATTCCTATCTGATGAGAGTCAATGTCTTCTCTTAATCTTTTTGGTGCTGCCGTATTCCGTATTACATTGAATACATCGATATATCAGATGAATTGATGCCAGTTTGACTGCGAATTTTAGCCTAAGGTTAAATAGAAATAGAATATTTTATTTTCACATGCAAATCTATGTAGTCTATTCATACTCGACCCTAAATAAAAATGCACTAAATTTAAGCTGTTTATAGACGCTTGCATGGATTGATTATCGGTTAGGTATGTTTTGGATTTCATATTTGATCAAAATATATAGACATTCGATAAATAATGATACCTTACTGGTGAGTATCTAAAATGTATTTATTCGGATGTCTTTTAAGTTATTGGTGACAATGCAAGTATCTTATGGTGAATACTATTGGGTTACGTATAAATTTCCCTTCGCAATTGTCAGTAATCAATAATTTTGTATTTTGATCATTTATGTTTATTTTGAAATGTTTTTGACCGTGAAATCTATGTAACCGATCTATATTCAACATTATAAACAAGCTTTCATAAATTTATCTGTGCTAACTTAATTAAAATGTAAAATTAGAATATAATAGTAATTAAATGTAAATTAAAGTCAAAAATCAAAGTTAAAAATGTAGGTTGAATTTTGAAATGTAAAACTAATACTAAAATAATTTTAAATCTTATATATATGTGAAATAAATAAATGTTTGTGTGTTAATTACTGGAAGTGGCTTATTTTTATATATATATACTCTTGGAGTATATTATTAAATCTTTGCTATTCCACTGAGCTAGTGACATGGGCTAACGACCGAAATCAAAATTTAAAAAAAAAAAAAAATTTTTTTTTGACTTACGTATCTGCCTACTTTATAAATTCTTCTATGTTCAAATGCCTAGATGGCGCCCTGTAGTGCAGTTTATGTAAGTCTACATTCTCTGGATCGTTACAATTGGCTTTCCCAACTTAGGCCGATGTTTAATAAACCACGTATACCCTGAACAAATTCTTCTCAAAATGAAACATTTTTATCTGTTTACATAAAGTTGTATACTTTAGATCTTATAAAAGCTCTGCCAGTAAAAGAAATAGCACATATATTAAACACGATGAAGTATAAATAATTTTAAACTGTATTTCGTTAAAAAGAAAGTCAAAAGGTTGCGATTGATATGTTTTTTTTGTTGTTAATATAAATTATGCTTTTATGTGTATAGGAACGCACAGCCACGGAAGTTTATGATGGTAGATGTGGTACCTTACGGAGATTTCTTTTGGGAATTACTTCAGTGTATAAACCCATTATTTCTTAAAACATATTTATCTCAATGCAACCTTCCTAAATAATTTAAATAATTTGATTGTCATGCTGTGTGTAAAAATAAAATGTATAAAATAAAATAGAACTCTTGTGGGGAGGGGTGCAAATGTAAATGGTCCTTAGGTAAGCGATAGTCAACATTTTCTTTTTCTTTTTGTATATAGTCTTTTTATAAAATTATTAACCAGATGTTTTGTAAATATCTTCATCAATCATGTACCGTAATTACTAACCCTAAGTAAATTTTTTTGATCATTTTTAAGCAACTTTACTGATATGTAATGAGCACAGACGTTCGTTACATTGGTTTTTTTTTTATTTATTAAACATGAAAGTAAATTAAAAAGTTCACATTTAAAAATTTTCTTTAAGAATTAAAAATTGAAATTAAATATCATCTTAAACTTGTATATATTAAATTGCACAGATAAAAAAAATTATTAAAATAAAACTGTATTAAAAATAGAAAAGGTATTTTAAAAACAAAAAACTTAAAAAGATTTAGAGATAAAAATATATCTTTAATCTTTGAAAAACACAGAAATTAATCAGAAATGGAAATGATTGTTAATTAGGTAAATGTAAACCAGCCTTGGGCATTTAAATGTAAAAACATCGGTCAGATAGGAAAACAATAGAAACAAATAGCCAATGAAAGAAATCCATTAGAAAATCGGACCTCAGTGAAAAGATCATCACATCGATGACATAATGCCAAGTCAATCCTTCGAATACATATAAAAGGAAAATTTGGAAATTATTAATTAGTGATTGGTAATTGATTATTACAATGTGACTATATGTATTAGTATGGAGTTGGAGGTGAAGGGATTGACAGACGCACTGTCAATTCTTTCAGCTGTTAAAGAAAAGAGAAATGAACTATCATTTCCTACATTGAGGACCAATTAAACTAAAAAACCTCCGAATGAATAAATAAAACAATGGCTAAATGGATGCCAATCTTTTGAGGAAGGCGTGGGAATTCACGTTCATGGCAAGTAACGGATAAAGATGAACTGTTGTAAACCGTAAGAACTTTATAAATAATGAACATTAAATTAAAACTTTCCATATTTAAATGATTGCAATATTATCCTATCTGACAATGTTATTTATTAATTAGTTATAATTTTATTTAATGTAATTATTTTGTAAAATAATTTCCATTTATTTATTTTTTGTTCTTTAAGTTTTATTATGATTTCTGTTTTCCGTTAAGTTAAATGATATAAATGTTAAACTTAAGTCGGGCGTGAATGGCTGTATAGATTTGTAAAGTTATATTAGGGGAGGGTAATCTTAGGTTATTTGTGTCGTTGTTAGATTGGGTCAATGGATTGGATATATTGATGTAGGTAGTACATGTAGTCGGAGATTTGCTACTGGCAGAATCGTTTATATATACGCCGCACTCACCCGTTTGCCTATGGAAAGAATTATAAGACGGAGAATGCAGTTCCTTTCTATGGAGTTTTTTTTTTTTTGTTCTTCTCATTAGATAGATGTAATATTCCTATCTGATGAGAGTCAATGTCTTCTCTTAATCTTTTTGGTGCTGCTGTATTCCGTATTACATTGAATACATCGATATATCAGATGAATTGATGCCAGTTTGACTGCGAATTTTAGCCTAAGGTTAAATAGGGATAGAATATTTTATTTTCAAATGCAAATCTATGTAGTCTATTCATACTCGATCCTAAATAAAAATGCATTAAATTTAAGTTGTTTATAGATGCTTGCATGGATTGGTTATCGGTTAGGTATGTTTTGGATTTCATATTTGATCAAAATATATAGACATTCGATAAATAATGATACCTTACTGATGAGTATCTAAAATGTATTTATTCGGATGTCTTTTAAGTTATTGGTGACAATGCAAGTATCTTATGGTGAATACTATTGGGTTACGTATAAATTTCCCTTCGCAATTGTCAGTAATCAATAATTTTGTATTTTGATCGTTTATGTTTATTTTGAAATGTTTTTGACCGTGAAATCTATGTAACCGATCTATATTCAACATTATAAACAAGCTTTCATAAATTTATCTGTGTGAACTTAATTAAAATGTTAAATTAAAATATAATAGTAATTAAATGTAAATTAAAGTCAAAAATCAAAGTTAAAAATGTAGGTTAAATTTTGAAATGTAAAACTAATACTAAAATAATTTTAAATCTTATGTATATGTGAAATATATAAATGTTTGTATGTTAATTACTGGCAGTGGCTTATTGTATTCTTTTTTTATATACTCTTAGAGTATATTATTAAATCTCTGCTATTCCACTGAGCTAGTGACATGGGCTAACGACCGGAATCAAAATTTAAAAAAAAAAAAAAATTTTTTTTTGACTTAGGTATCTGCCTACTTTATAAATTTTTCTAGGTTCAAATGCCTAGATGGCGCCCTGTAGTGCAGTTTACGTAAGTCTACATTCTCCGGATCGTTACAATATATATATATTATATTATTCATTAAGAAGAATTGAATATCTAGAATTGTATTCTGGAGATAATAGTGATAAAAATGTATCTGTAAATTTGTGGAGTAGATTATAGAAGGAAACAAAATCTCCAAATTATAAAAGAACCTCTTGGTATAGGAAAACATTGACCAGCAAAAAGAAGAAACGTGAAATTATTATTAAAATAAGATATGACAAGGAAAAAATGTGTGAAAGATTCTATAAACAATTGTAGCAAAAGAAATAAGAAAACAATGTATTTTCAATGAAGAGTTGAAGCAAGCAATTAAAACCATAAAGAAGAGAAAGGCTCCAGAAAAAGTTGACATTATTATTTATATTTAAAATTACCAAATGAAAAAATAGAAGAAATGGTAGCAAAGCTGTAACCCAAAAGTCTAAATGATCAGGATTAAGCAGGTAATTAGAAAAATGCTGCAGTTATCTTAATAATTAAAAAATGCCTATAAAATTATTAGAAATTATAAACTTATAAATCTTGTATGGCTCTATACAAAAGCTTTACACAGAGGCAATACTCTCCTTAGATTAGCATCACTCAGTGCAAGCCAGAGCACTCAATGGATGCAAAAAGGTTTGTGCATAAAATCCCTATCTAGTTTTTTTCTGCATCCATTGATTATTCTGGTTTGCATTGAGTGGTGCTAATGTATGGATAGTTTTACATCTCTGAAAAACAGCTTGTGTAATCATAAAGAATGGTGATCATGTGACAAAAGCTTTACGTAATTATAATTTGCCAAGAAACATTTGAATACAAAAATGTTTTTAGCACAGTGGTTTACATTTTAGAAAACACATAAATATGAGTTGTCTTATTTTTTGTATTTATAGATAATGATAAAGCATTTGATTATATTAGCATTTGCATGATGATTAAAGCTTTGGAACATAAAAATGTGTTTTCAGAATGTTGTCATATTTTGAAGAATATTTATCAAAATACAACAGTATTGATTAAATTTCATAGTGATACTAGGAATTTTAACATTGAAAATATTATATGATAGTGTGATTCATTATTTTTAAAACTTTTTACAGCAGATTAAAAAAATAAGTTAAAAGAATAAATACATACATAGATGAGTTAAAGCATCTAGATTTTGCAGATGATATAGTTATTTTTTTGCTAATAATGCTTTATAGCTTACAAAAATGTCACATAAAGTATTAGGTAAAAATAAAAATATAAGACTAAAGATAAATGCTAAAAATATTAAACTAATGCTTAAGAAATTTATTTAGAAGAAGAAAATTAGGATTTATAATCACTAATTAGAAAAAAATAAAAACTAAGGATATTAAGATCAGGTTGCTAATGCAGATGGAAATGTAACAGATGAAAATTATCATACATTTATATTTGAGCGAGGAAATTTGGTAGAAATGACTATATTAAAAAGAAATATTCTTAGATATTGAAAATGTTTTATATATATATATATATTTTACCGGTTTTGTTTATAATTTGAAACTTCAGACACTTAACAGAAGAATAATTCAGAGAATCAGACACTCAACAAAATATAAAAAGGTGTATATTAAGGGCAACAGTAAAAAATTGAAAACAAAATACATGGATGAAAAAACAAACAGGTATTACAGATAATTATGGAAATAGGCTAGACAATTGTTAAAAGAAATGATAATACATGAATAATTGAAAGTTTGAAATTGGATTTCAAAATATTATACAAGCTCTCAAAAGAAAATAAGTGAGATGGATGAATGAAATAAATAAGGTTGCTGGCATTGTGTAAAGAAAAGAGATAAATATTAGAGACACTGAATTAAAATTTAAAAATCTTTAACGCTGCAGTGGATTTACAATGATTGAAAATGGCAAAATAGTGTTTTTAAATGAAATCGAAATGGCTATTAATGTAATTACTATTATAAAACTTAATATCTGTCATATTATATTTTTCCATCTTTCTAATCCTTACAATATAAATCTTTTATTATATTCTGATCTGGTAAAACTAAACATCACATGACTACAGTATAAACATTAGTTTAGCAAGTAAATTCATATCTATACTAATTTATTTCTGTCATTTACATTAAGCTTGAGTTATCATTTAATTATAGATGAAAGTCCTATCTATCACTGCTCTATTTATAAACCCAAACAAATTTGATTGAAATATTTTAAGCACTCTCTACAGTTATATTAATATAAATTTGTATTTATAGTTATTTGTAACTGTCCATGTGTGAATGAATACAGAACTCATTATGGGTAAAAACTGTATGTTAATAAAAAATTGACTTGGAATGAAACATTAGAAATGAATTTATTGAACATTAACTAAAGGAATCTCAAATTTTGTTAATTAACACACACATAAATATATATGTATATTGTCACCTTGCTATTTTGCTACCGTTTTTTATAAATGTGTAATACAATCAATTTTATATAAAAAAAAAAGTTTTATATAACAGTTATTATAATGTTGTTTTCTATCTAAAACAAGGTAAAATATAATGTTTATTTGACTGAAAAGCTGATCTAGATTATTTTAGAGCTATAATATTTAAATTTATTAACAAAGTTAATTTATAATATAATGTTTATAGCCTAATATTAGTAAATCGTTATTAGAATTAAGCAACGAAATGCTAAATGATAATATTTGTTATAAAAGTGTATATGATTTAAGACTTTTGGCAAGGGCATTGTGCACTGAGCATAATTATATGAAATGAATGATAAAGGAGGCATGCTTTACTGCTAATGAAAGCTATGCAATAAACTGAAAAGAATTGTGCTTTGCAATCTCCAGAAAATAGACTATATGAAAAAAAACTTTGAATAAATTTTGCATAAATTACTGCTAAGCTTTGCTTAAAATCTCATTTTAAGCCAACACTCCCAAGATAGGTTATAAATAAGTAGACCTAAGTTCTCCAAAAGTTCTAAGCCTTATAATTCTTTTTCTAATAATACTAAACTTCACTTTTTTGCATAAAGTGCAGTTTAAAACTTATTTAATTATTGCAAATTATATTAAATAGTGATGTAATTATTCTGGTATGCAATGTATGTGTGTGTATTTGTGTGCACACACGTTTTTGATAAAATTGATTAATTTTAGTTTTTTGTTACTAAAATTAATTAGTTACATTAAGCAATAGTTTTATGTTTCTAAAGTTAAGTTTAATAAAAAATGTTTTAGTAATAAAAATATATTTAAATATAATATTTAAGTAAAGTTTCAAATAAATTCTTTAATAAGAATTATTAAATAAATTATTTTAAGAAAAAAAGTCAGTCAAAAATTAATTTGTATGTAAATTTTTGTTGTCTGAGATTGAATTAACCAATCATATTAGAGTTAATTAAAATTATAAATAGCAGTGATGGTTGAGAAAATGAGTAGTTGCACATTAAAAATTTTCTTTCTAACCAACCAAAAATTTTAAGTTATAATTTTTCTGAATATTTTTATTTGGTTAGTAAAGTGTTAAAAGTAATTTATGAAAATATTAATTGTTTTTAAGGAGTTTATTTTGAGTTGTTTTAAAATGGAATGGCAAATTATGAATTATCCAACAGATGGGCTGATAGTCAGGAGACTATGCCAGAGAGGGAGTTATTAAGACTGAAAAGTAACATTAACAAGTTGTAATGAATTTCTTTTTAATAGTATTTGTATGTTTGATATGAAAGGATAGACTTATTTAATTTTAATAATTAACAATAAAGAGCATAGACTTTTATGTGGTTCACATATCAATCTTTGCTCTTAGAAAGTTATTACAAACTGTTTAAGAATTTAAATTTCATTTAAGGAAAAGGATGAATGCTAACTAATAATTTTATGAAAATGAATTTATCTACTTATCTATTTATAAATTAGCATTTATTTTTATAGCGTCTGTATACAATTTGTAATTACATTCATATCGGTACTGGTCAGAGTGTATTCATTTATTATTTAACACTCGCAAAGCGTTTGCACAATTGGCTTGAAAGGCCAATATGAATGTAACTACTTATCTATTATATAATGGTAATATTAGTGATTAAGCCAATTCACATACACTTTAAAGATAAATTATAAATGAATACTCATTTTTCCAGACATGAGATATAGTATTTTGCAAAGAATAGAATGAATCCACCCATTCTTTTGACCCAAACATTTAAGTATGGGCAAATCTTAAGTGTGTGGAAATAAGAGCATGAAGGTGTTACACAATCACTTTAAATTACATTTGTTATATTTGAATGAATGACACTCATGTGCATTGGCTTAATCACTAATTATTCTATTACATAAAAAACATAGCGCTATATAAAATATGTCATTATATATTATATGTAATTTGCAAATGTTTTTTAATATGAAATATCTACCAACCTTAAAAAGAAGTGAATGATTACATTATATTTCTCAAGTCTTGGGCAAGTTGAGTATAAAAATAAATATGAATTAGTATAAGATTTTTTATATGTAATAAATCAACTATAGATATTGATAAATGGATTTTAACTCAGAAGAGAATAATTTTTAAATACATGATGTAATTAAAATATTGCAATTTGTTAATACTCAAATGTGTATACATGGAAGAATAATTTTGGAAATAGGAAGACTTCACTAGTAATAAAGTTAAAGTTATTTATAATACAGTTATATAAAAATTTGAAGAATTGTGTAAAGTGAAATATGGCTATAATAATTTATTAAACCTGAATAGATGAAGAAACTTTTAAGTATGGAAATTATGTTATTAAATAACCCATTTTTATTATTGATTTCATGAAATTTGTTTCATGTAGGTTAAACAGAACAAACATTATTTCTAAGTATTTTTTGTTTTATATAGATGAAAAATATTAGAAATGGATTTCTTTTGCTTTAATATTTTGCATTTGTACTGAATCAAGATGAGAGTGACAAGGAGAGCAGAGAAGGAAAAAAAATTATGTTAATGAATGGAACATAATCATGGTAACTGTGCTTCCCTTGTGAACTTTAACTTCAAGTAAAATTAAAGGACATTTTAGTATTTTATTATTTTTACTTTTTAGTTAAGGAATATAGTTATATAATTAATAATTAGTTACTATTAGGTTTAAGATATCATTTAACATTTATATGATATGTGAAGTTTATTTGAATATTTGGTATAATATACTATTAAAAAAGGATAACAAAAATATTTTTCTGCAATAGTAATAAGTCTAAAACTTTCAAATAAAGTGATATCAGCCAAAGTGGATGGCATTGCAGCATTAATCCTAAGGACAGGATTAAGATAAAATATTTTTAACATATCTTTAAATTTTAATATGGGTGTTTATTTATTTAATAGAATGATAAATCAGGTGAAACAAACAATATCTTTATTCTGTTGATAGATGATATAATAATTGGTTTTACATATCACATAAAGATATAAAATATATATGTTATATGCTGAATATAATTAGATACTATATGAAAGTATGAGTATGCATATTATATATTGGATATTTTTAGATACCATAGATAAGTATTAATAAAATGTTAGGAGCAGTATCTGTTTAGAAATGATTTGCATATTTCATCTCTGAATTATTTTTTATGAAATATTTGAATATAATATTAATATAGTGAAATATTTCAAATCATTTGGTGGTCGTATATTGAATCTTTTTGATATTATAGTGCATGCTGTAAAATGAAGTTTAGAAATTATTTTTATGATAAAATGTTTTAGAATTTCTTTGCAATGTTGAAGGAAATATACAGAGAGTATATGATAGACAGTTTCTGGTTCAGGAAATTGGTATGGACAAAATCCTGTATTGTAAGGGATAATTTGAATATGAAATATCTTTTGAATGTTGAATATAATCTTGTGAATGCTAAGTAGAGTACAGTTAACATAGTTCTGTATATTTTATGATTCATGGTCAGTAGTGTTTTTTTCTGCAAAGGGAAACCGTGATAGGAATTTAAGGTAGACACAAGAATATATGGCCTTAACTCTGCATTCATGCTTCTATTGTTTTTTCCTAATTCATATGTGTTTTGAATCTCTCATTTTCAATCACTTCTATCATCACTGTGTCTTACATTATAATTGATTGGTAAAAAATGTTTGAAGAATAATAGCTAGACTGTTGAATGACATTAGAATTTTTTGGAAGGCAAGAATAGAAAAATATATCACAAATGATGTTTAACTTGCATGAAATAAAAAAAAATATTATGTAGATGTTGAAACTTTTAATACTAATGTAGTTAAAAACATAAATAAAATCAATAATAAGTGTAACAATATAATAAACTTTAAAATAATAAAGAAAAAAACACTTTGACAATAAATATATTTAAAAATATAAAGAAAATACTGATAATGTTATGAATGAAATGCATAATATTAATGTGTGCAAAGCTAAATTAAAGATTTTAAAACTAAATATGTTGGAGAAACAAAAATGGAATTTACCAAAAATTAATACTACATAAATATAATAAAAAGTCATTAGTTAGACTCGGAAAATTTGAGAGGATTAGAATTAAATTGATTCAATACAAAAATAGCAAAAAAAATAAATAAATAAAGCAATTGTTAAAAATAGCAATAAATTGAAATAAAAATGTTGGTTTAAGTACTTTAATATAGATGTGATTAAACAATTTTAAATAAAAAAAATTATAAACAATGCAAAAAAAAGTTTAGATAAAATAGAAAAAAGAAGGTACTATATAAAACAAAAATTCAACTGTTGGCAGTTAAGAAGCTTGATTTAAAAAAAGCTATGTATTAATATTAGTTAGACAATAACTCAAAATACTTATAAAACATTTTATAATAATAATTTAAAAACTTAATTAAAAATCATTATAATATTGAATATTAAACATAAATTTTAAGTTTATATATGAATAAATTCGATGAATAGTATAAAACTAAAAAATAAATAATTAAAGTCTATAAGATTTTTTTAATATTAACTATATATTGTGACCTTCCAAGTTGGCACCAGGAAGAAATGTGGAAAGTTCACATTTGTGCTAATAATGGCTAAAGTTAATTATCTTAGAAAAATGAATTGTGATGTAATTTGCTATTTAAAATTAGGCTTTAAAAAAAATTAAAACTTTAATGGGATGTAACTATTGGTAGAGTTTTGAATTATATATTTTCAGTAGCAGAAAAATTTACATGTCATAGTAAGCAGATACATAGATATATTATTAATTAGAATTTTCTTTTTTATATTTTATTTATTATTTACTAATTATGTATTGTACATAATCTTATATTTAAAAATGATAAATATTATTTGTATATTAGTGAATAACATTTGTAAATTAAGATTTAATATTTAATATTTTTTTATTTATTATGCTTTATTCTGTTCAAATATTGTATTGTTAAAATTTTATAAGTAAAAAAATTCTGGCATACTTCCAAAGACATAATATAAAAAAAGAGGGCATGAGAGAGCTTGGAGAGAAAGCTTAAACCTGGAAGCCTAAAAAAAATTTCCAGGGAGGAAGATATAAAAGAAAAGAAAGTTTAGAAGAATCAGTAACTTTCTAAAAGTATTAGAACAGATTAATAAACATCATGAGGATTCTGATAATATACATGTGGATGATTTTTTTATTATACTACTGGAATAATATAAACATGAAGAGATAAATTTTAAAGGAGCTAGCTCCAAATTTCTACCAACTGATGACCCATATTAACTATCTTCACAATGCCTGGATGTTATGTAAGATAATTATTATAATTTATTTTAAAGTATTATCATATATAAATAATATTAGAATGATAAAATTATTTAAAATGAAGCTATCTAAAAAAAATTATTAAATGCTTGTAATCAAACGCTTCATGTGTGTATTCAATTTTAAGAATTTTCACTGATATTTTGCAAAATAAAATTTAAAATGAAAGAGTTTATCCATTTAATCTTATATCAAGAGGATGATTTTATATACTGTATAACTTTGCTATTCATGCATATATAATAAAATAATTCCAATACATGCTAATATTGTTTATAATGCCTATTACAGAATTCTATGCTTCAACAGTCAGATAGACATTTTTTATGTTAAAATTTACTGTTGTCTTTGAAATTGATATGTATGTTTATTTCAACTTTCAAATTTTAAAAAACTTAACATGTAATGATTGGATATTGATAAGTATTTTTCCTTATTGCTTATAATAGATGTACAATCATTTTTTTTTCTTTTAAAAAAAAACAATATAACTTCTTATTATTATAATATGATAATTTATTATTTTATATGATCTAGAAATCATATTATATATGGTTATATATTCGGGTGTGTGCGTGATGCTATAAATTATTATTATTATTTTTTAAAAATTATATTTATTTTATTTCAATTTCATTAATGGAATTTATTAAAAAAATAAAGAATTAAAACCTTGTCTGTTATAAGTTTATTTATGTAGGAAGTATATTAAGTGTATTTGGAGGTAGAAATGGTCGAGGGATGATTATATTATTTAGATTTAGTTTGGAGATATTGTTTAGCCCTCTTGTATATAGGTGTAAGTGTTTGGTTATTGTTTTTCCTCTTTCTTTTTTCATTTTGTATAGTTAATGTTAGATGATATACACTGATTATAACAGATGTTTTATAAATGTTTATAATATGTATAAAAGATGATTGATTTGTTGCACCACTTGTTATATAAATAAGCCAATAAAAGTATGTTTTATAAATACATTATATTTATAATATTATAAAAGTGCTCATATTTGAAAAATATGATTTCATATAATAAATATTAGTCAATTTTGGATTTACTGTTGGAGAAATGTAATTGATTAGCAAGGTACATAAAATAATACTTTTTTTTATTTATTTATTTTGTCTTTGATTCTCAATAAATGTTTTATAGAAGTAATATTCCATATGAGTTGTTTTGTTATATATGTTTGATTGTCCATTTCCACACACACACACATATAGTCAACATAATATAGTTATAGAATATATGGATTTCCCAGTAGAAGTCAATTTATTTAATCCATCTGGAGTTGATAAATTTCCATATTACAGTCCAATACTATATTCTTCTTTGCTTAGAATAGGTAGTGATGTGAACAAAAAAGTACCTGATCCTATCATTGTCTATACTGTAATAAATGTAATAATTGTCAATTTTGCAAAGGTTTTATTATTGAATAGATGTTTAGAACATATTTAAATTAACATTATAGAATTATTATTTATAGATGTTTTTATCATTCTTATTTGCAAACTATATAATTACCATATCCTATAGCCTCAACTGAGCTAAACCATAGAGTAATTAGAGCATAAGAATCTTTTAAATAAGTAAAAAGACAATTACAGTTATAAATGTATTCTATCTTGTATAGAATTGGCACCTGGGCATTTATAAATCCAATAAAGTGAAATAAGTGAAGAATATAGAGGTTACAGGGTGGGTAAATGATGCCCAATGTGGGGATTGATATATTTAGGCTATAAATGGATGCCCAACTGGAGCATGATATATATTGTCATATACCTGAGATGAGAAGTAATCCAGTAACTTTAGAATTATTTCATTCCTGTTTTAAATATACAATTATTGCAAAATTGGCTCCAAAATGGAATAAAGTTGGTAGTTTTTTTATTCAAGAATTCTTTATATAAATCTGGAAGATTAATAGAAATGTTTGACAAAATGGAACTAGGGATAAATGGCACACCAACTAAAGTTTGGAATAAGCCAATTAGTGCTCTAAATACACTACATACCTGAGAGATGTGTAGTATATATATTGATATCAGATGTATAGTTTAAAAAAAGAGAAGCATTATTTTGTATGTAATTTTATATATATATATATATATATATATTGGCCTTATGTTTAGATGATGATGGTTACTGTTATTGGATTTTTTTATCATGAGAAATAAATTGTCATCAAACAGCTTAGTTTCAATTTAGAATTATATTGATGGTGTTAAATTATATAGTAGTAATTTTATCCATATTTGTAAAATTTGTGTTGTAGGAAATCTATAATTTTGAAAGTTAGATTGGACATTTGATTGTTGGAGTTTGGTTGGTTCTATTGCAAGTATTGATTATGGATGGGGAGCTTTTGTCATTGTCTTGAGGGTGTGATGGGTTCATGCCACTTGTGATTGATTGATCTTATTCACTGCTCCAACCCAAATTATGATATCAGTTGTTATACATCATGAAGCAGTTAACAGTAGTCCTGCCATGATTTTGCCTCAAAGACTCCAGAGAGAGCAAGACATAGTTCTTTTTGATATTAGCCTCTAAGACTCCCAAAGTTGAGGAAGGTAATATTTTGTAAATTGTAGCCCCTAAGACTTGGATATAAACAGGGCAGTGTGATAATATTTGCAGTAAAATATTATGGGTTGTAGTAGCTTAAAGTGATTAAAATTGGGGTGGTCATCTGAGTGTTCATGGAGCATTGTCTGCTTTAAAAACAGTGATGGAATTCTTCTATTTATCTCAGGATTGTGAATTGCTAATCATTTTTGACTGTCAGTATCTGTCAGATCTTTAAAGAAATGGATGAGTATATGGCCTGAGTATATAGTTCATTCTTAAAGGGCTATTTTCTATATTCTTATGCAAAGGTTAGCATCTTCCGTATTTAATTATAAATTATATATCAGCTATCATAGTAAATTCATGTCATCATTAATTTTATTTGGTTATACAATTCATTTTTTTAAATGATTATAAATGCTGGTTATAATGTTTGAATGCACCCAACACAGCATAAATATAGATAAACATGTTGGAATTATTTTGTCTTTATCAATAATTTGAATTGGTGTAATTTGTAATATAATTATAGTGGATCATGCAAAAGGTAGTTTATAATCCCAGCTATGTTTGGATCAGTGTTATCTGATTAAAATTCAATGTCTTCTTGTCTATGTGTGTGTAGAAAGTGAAATGTTATCTGGGAAAATAAAATTAAATAAAATTGTAGAAATCCTGTGCAGTTTTGAATGATGATGGTGAATTTGGATTGTTAGTTTGGTGGAGGGTGGAGCTGGTGAACCTTATTGTCTTTGAGTAGTAAATTAATAAATTTTTAAGAGATTGTGTAATGGAAGAGTTTAACTTATATGATAGTTTGGGTGGGTCTCAAGAGACACCATCTCCAGACATTGTCATGATGTCACATGACCTTGAATCAGGAAATGAAGCTATAGATATGTCATATGGAGAGTCAAGTAAAATGAAAGATACTATCTCTAAAACCACAGATAATGATATGCTAATGTGGGTCAAATTGTTTTTTCATAATTAGAGTTAGGTCAAACAGAATTAAAATCAGAGGTGATATCAGGTCAAGCAGAATTAAAATCAGAATTAAAAGAAGTAAAGTCTGGTTGAGTAGAGAATAGAGAAAAGTCAAAAGAGATGTTTTCAGAATTAAAGCCAGAACTAAAGTCAGGTCAAGCAGAATTAAAGTGAGAAATGATATCATGTCAAGATAAGTCAGAGGAGAGGATGGCTGAAATAAAATTGGAAGTTTTAGAAATGAAGTTGGAAATGGTAGAAATAAGAGCTAATACAGTTAGGCAGATGCAAGTTTTGGAGAAGAAAATAGGAAGTCAGATATCAGAGATGAAGGAGATCAAAGACATTATTAAAAATCAAGCAGCTAAGTTAGAAACTGTATGGTTAAATGTCTGTAATCAGTTACAGAAAATTAGACTAGGTAATAAAGACTTAATGTTGCAACTTAAGGAGGAGATCAAAGAGAGTTTTAGTAGAGTAGAGATGACAATAAAAGATAGAAGACAAGAATACCAAATATTGTATGGTCGATACATTAGTGAGTGTACAGTTGAGGTCAAACAAAAGTTTGAGTCATTTGAAAAAGGACTGGGAAATGCCAAAAAGAATTTAATAAAGTACCAGATTAAAATAACCGATAGTACTTTAAGAATAAGTAGTCAAGGGCATAAATGTCAAAATAAAATGAGAACTTTAAAATCACAGTTAAAAAATCAGTAGTTGGATCAATGTAGGGTTGGTCAGAATGTGGATGACCAAGTTATGAATATTAATAAGAATATTAGTTTAGCTAAGGCAGAATTAAAGGAATACAAAGAACTTAGAAAAAGAGTTAATCAAGATTCAGAATTAGAAATAAATGGAGTTATAGACATGTTCAAAGATTTTAAAAAAAATCTTGATAAAGAGAAAGAAGTGGGTAAATTAATGAAGAAAGAAATAACTTCTTTAGACATGAAGTATCTAGAGATTTAAGAAATGAATTGTTAAATGTTACTGATATTACAGGTAATAAGTTTAAAAATAAAAATGAAGACATAATACCAAAGTGTGTTCTCGATTATTTAGGTCACAAAATGAAAGTGAATGTTTGTAGAAAGATATTTTATGGAAATCTTAAACATGTAATATTTAGTATGGAGTATATAATAAAAGATATTAATCATACTAAAAAAGTTGGTAAGGTGAAAATAAAATGTAAATTTAAGAATACAAAGAAGTATGATATAAATTTTTTTAGGAAAGTTATTAATCTGTAAAAAGAAATTTGAAAGGCTAAGATCAAACTCAAAGGAATAAAAGAAGAGTTATTTAATATAATTCATCTTAAGAAAATGAAGAATAAAGTAAGATATATTAAAAAGACTAGAGTGAAATGTAATAAAGTGAAAATGAAATCTTGTAGAGAAAAAATTGTTAGAACAAAAGAGATAAAGAATATAAACACAAGATTTAAAGTAACCTATAATGTAACCTATAATGCTCACAGTTTGAATCCATATCCTGAAAAACAATTAATAAGATATATATATATATATATGTTAAAACGAAGATTTGCACGGGTTCATCCATGAACCCGCAAAATATGTATTTTATATATATATATATATATTGTTCAATATAGAATTTTTTTGTTTTTGCTTATTTACTGTTGCTAAAATATAATATCAGCATGTGTTTGTAAAAGACTTAAATGTTTTATTGTTTTATGTTTGTTTCACAAATGTAATTTTAAACTTAGCTTAATGTGAAAAGAGATGGTCTATTAATATTTATTGTTGTTTATCCAATTCATTTTTCTTTCATAAAGAGGGAAGACTGTGACCTTTCAGGTTGGCTCCAGGAAGAAATGTAGGAAGTTCATATTTGTGCTAATAATGGCTAAAGTTAATTATCTTAGAAAATGATTTGTTATGTAATTTGCTATTTAAAATTAGGTTTTTAAAAAAATTAAAACTTTAATTGGGTGTACTGATTGGTAGAGTTTTGGATTATATATGTTCAGTAGTAGACAAGGAGGATGAACATCAGGGATGTTTGTATGTAGTAGAAAAATTTACATGTTATAATAAGCAGATACATCAATTTATTATTAATTAGAATTTTCTGTTTTATATTTTATTTATTATTTACTAATTATGTATTGTTCATAATCTTAAATTTAAAAATGATAAAGATTATTTGTATATTAGTGAATAACATTTGTAAATTAAAATTTAATTTTTAATATTTTTATTTATTTATTATGTTTTATTCCTTTCAAATATTGTATTGTTAAAATTTTATAAGTAAAAAATTTCTGGCACACTTCCAAAGGCATAATATAAAAAAGAGGGCATGAGAGAGCTTGGACAGAAAGCTTAAAGTGGGAAATGTAAAAAAAATTTACAGGGAGGAAGATATAAAAGAAAAGAAAGTTTAGAAGGATCAGTAACTTTTTAAAAGTATTAGAACAGATTAATAAACATCGTGAGGATTCTGATAATATACATATGGATGATTTTTTTATTATACTACTGGAATAATATAAACATGAAGAGATAAACTTTAAAGAAGCTAGCTCCAAATTTCTACCAACTGATGACCCATATTCACTATCTTCACATTGCCTGGATGTTATGTAAGATAATTATTATAATTTATTTTAAAGTATTATTATATATAAATAATATCAGAATGATAAAATTATTTAAAATGAAGCTATCTAAAAAATTTTTTATTAAATGCTGTAATCAAATGCTTGAGGTGTGTTTTCAATTTTAAGAATTTTCTACTGATATTTTGCAAAATAAAATTTAAAATGAAAGAGTTTATCCATTTAATCTTATATCAAGAGGATAGTTTTATATACTGTATAACTTTGCTATTTGCACATATATAATAAAATAATTCCAATGCATGCTAATATTATTTATAATGCCTATTACAGAATTCTAAAATATAAAAAAATACTATTGTCATTCTTAACAAATTATGCTTCAACTGTCAGATATACATGTTTTTATGTTATAATTTACTGTTGTCTTTGAAATTGATATGTATATTTCTTTCAACTTTCAAATTTTTAAAAAACTTAACATGTAATGATTGGATATTGATAAGTATTTTTCCTATTGCTTATAATAGATGTACAATCAATTTTTTTTTCTTTTTAAAAAAAGCAATGTAACTTATTATTATTATAATATGATAATCTATTATTTATATGATCTAGCAATCATATTATATGTTGTTATATATTCGGCTGTGTGCATGATGCTATAAATTATTATTTTTTTAAATTGTATTTGTTTTGCTTCAATTTCGTTAATGAATTTTTTAAGAAAATAAAGAATTAAAACCTTGTCTGTTATAAATTTGTTTATGTAGGAAGTATATTAAGTGTATGTGGAGGTAGAAATGGTCGAGGGATGATTATATTATTTAGATTGAGTTTGAGATATTGCTTAGCCCTCACATATATAGGTGTAAGTGTTTGGTTATTGTTTTTCTCCTTTCTTTCTTCATTTTGTATAGTCAATGTTAGATGATATACACTGATTATAACAGATGTTTTATAAATGTTTATAATATGTATAAAAGATGATTGATTTGTTGCACCATCTGTTATATAAATAAGCCAATAAAAGTATGTTTTATAAATACATTATATTTATAATATTATAAAAGTGCACATATTCAAAAAATATGATTTCGTATAATAAATATTAGTCAATTTTGGTTTTTCCTGTTGGAGAAATGTAATTGATTAGCAAGGTACATAAAATAATATTTTCATTTATTTATTTATTTTGTCTTTGTTCCTTAATAAATGTTTTATAGAAGTAATATTCCATATGAGTTCTTTTGTTATGTACGTTCGATTGTCCATTTCCACACACAAATATGGTCAACCATAATATAGTTATAAAAATATAGATTTGCCAGTAGAAGTCAATTTATTTAATCTTTCTGGAGTTGATAAATCTCCATATTACAGTACCAATAATATATTCTACTTTGCTTAGAATAGGTTGTGATGTGGATAAAAGGTACCCGATCCTCATCATTGTCTATACTGTAATAAATGTAATAATTGTCAATTTTGCAATGGTTTTATTATTGAATAGATGCTTAGAACATATTTAAATTAACATTATAGAATTATTAAGTATAAATATTTTATCATCCTTATTTTCATCCTATATAATTTCCATACCTTATAACCCCAACTGAGTTAAGCCATAAAGTAATAGCAATATAAAAGTTTCATCAATAAATATAAAAGGCAAGTACATTTGTAAATTTATTCTATCTTATATAGAATTGGCACCTGGGTAATTATTTGTATGTAAAATGAAATGGATGAAGAAGGCAGAGGTTACAATATATATGAAATTATATTAATTAATATAAAAATATTTTGTGAAGAAGGCAGAGGTTACAATATATATGAAATTATATTAATTAATATAAAAATATTTTGTGCAATAACAAGAAATTGCTGAATTTAAATTATATATATAATAAAATATAAAAATTATAATGAAAATGTAATATATAGTTTTATAGTAATACATATTGTGTATATTCATGTACAAATGTATATATACATATGTTTTTGCTCTGAAGAAGAACAGTATTATTTATTCAAACCTATCATAATTATCAGATTTATAAAGTATAAAATAATATAAACATTATTAAAAATCAGTCATATATCACATGACCTATATAGCTTGTATTACCAATATGTAATATATAAAAAGCCTGCTACTAGCTCTAAACAAGCTTAATTATTATTATTATTATTATTATTATTATTATTATTGTTATTATTATTATTATTATTATTATTATTATTTATGATAAATGCTACAAGAAAAAATACATGAAGCCTTTATCTATGATGGTCCCCATCCCCAGACCAGTTTCGAGCTATGGCTCTCATCAGTGAGGAGCTAAGACATAAGATTCAAAATATTAACTCAAGCCAAGCATTTATCTAATTCTTAAATATTAAGAAAAAGATCCAAATCTTCAGACACCTACATGTCTTTAAACTCAGCTCTTTAACCAAAGAAACTATATGAGCCTGAACTAAATTCAGAGATCCCATATATTCGTAGGCTTAGCAATTTAATATAGCCAAAGCCCTGATAGTAAGATTATAATAGTAAAAATCAGTCATATATCACATGACCTATATAGCTTGTATTACCAATATGTAATATATAAAGAGCCTGCTACTAGCTTTAAACAAGCTTAATTATTATTATTATTATTTTTATAATAAATGCTACAAAAGAAAATACATGAAGACTTTATCTATGATGGTCCCCATCCCCAGATTGGTTTTGAGCTATGGTTCTCATATAGTTTCTTTGGTCAAAGAGCTGAGTTTGAAGACATGTAGGTGTCTGAAGATTTGGATCTTTTTCTTAATATTTAAGAATTAGATAAATGCTTGGCTTGAGTTAATATTTTGAATATTATGTCCTAGCTCCTCACTGATGAGAGCCATAGCTTGCAACCGGTCTGGGGATGGGACCATCATAGATAAAGGCTTCATGCATTTTCTCTTGTAGCATTTATCATAAAAAATAATAATAATAATAATAATTAAGCTTGTTTAGAGCTAGTAGCAGGCTCTTTATATATTACATATTGGTAATACAAGCTATATAGATCATGTGATATATGACTGATTTTTACTATTATAATTTTGCTATCAGGGCTTTGGCTATATTAAATTGCTAAGCCTACTAATATATGAGATCTCTGAATTTAGTTCAGGCTCATATAGTTTCTTTGGTTAAAAAGCTGAGTTTGAAGACATGTAGGTGTCTGAAGATTTGGATCTTTTTCTTAATATTTAAGAATTAGATAAATGCTTGGCTTGAGTTAATATTTTGAATCTTATGTCCTAGCTCATCACTGATGACATCCATAGCTCAAAACTGGTCTGGGGATGGGGACCATCATAGATAAAGGCTTCATGTATTTTCTCTTGTAGCATTTATCATAAATAATAATAATAATAATAATAATAATAATAATAATAATAATAATAATAATAATAATAATAATAATAATAATAATAATAATAATAATAATAATAATAATAATAATAATAATAATAATAATAATAATAATAATAATAATAATAAAAATTAAGCTTGTTTACAGCTAGTAGCAGGCTTTTTAAATATTATAAACATTATTGTAGTAATAAAAGAAAAAATTATTTACTTATCTGTTATATGAATTTATTTATTTTTTATTTATATATATATATTGAAACAGTTATGTGTCTCATAGCCTACAACAACATATTAATGTGTGTGCATATATATATAATGTTGAAATAAAAAGTAGAACTAAACACAAACAAAAAATATTTGTTAATATTTTCTATATTACACTGGAATAACAGTTAAGGGTTAAATAATTTTGAATTAAACAAGTATTATAAATTAAACATTTGAAAACGTTTTTTCTTGAAGGTTTGTGATAATGGTGTTTTAATTGCATTTTTATATTGGACTATTTCCATCTTGTAATATGAGTATTGAATGCCTTTAGAAAAATTTAACTTTAATTATTCAAATACATTCAACTATTAGTAATAACTCATCAAAGATGTTAGTATATGCACAATATTTTTAGACGTATTATTCTCCCCTCTTCTTCAGGTGTAGCTGGCCTGACCAGTAACAGTAGTAACATGGGATTTGAATCTGGACTCTTAAATTTTTGGGTATTGTATTTTAAGGTAATGCTCTAACCGACAAAACCATCCAAGGGGAAGAAATCAAGAGAAACATCACAGATAAGCATATGAAATTTTTACTGGCAGTTCCTTTTGGCAGAATGGATCAATTGGTTAAAGGGTTATCTTAAATTCAATTCTTAAGAATCTAAAAGTCCAGGTTCAATTGCCATGCTCGCACTGTCACTGGTCAGGCCAGCAACACCTGAAAAAGGGGAGAGAATATTACCTGTCAAAACTTTATGCATATACTAACCTGTTTGATGTGTTTTTACTAATAGTTGAATGTATTTGGAATATTTAAATAAAGTTAAATTTTTCTTAAGACATTTAATGCTCATATTACATTATGAAAATACTAAATATAAAAATACATTTAAAAAAGTCTAATTAATATTTTATTAATTCTGATTTTGAAATTAAAACAAGCATGTTTTTATGTTACAATATAAATACTGGTAATTATAAAATTTCTCTATCTATTTTGCTTAGCATGTTTTCTAATAAATGCTTGTATAACATGTGTTGACAAAAATTCTATAAAGGTGTTTTTAAGATGATTAATGTAAATTGAAAAGAATCATTAATTTTTTTGAATAAAGATAAAAAACTTGCTTTTTCATTAATGTGTTTTTCCACCCTGACTATGAAATAGTTGAAAAAGAAATATTAGGGCTTTTTTAGAGTTTTACAATTTATAGCAGTAGAGTTACTATGAAGATATAACAGAGAGTGCAGAGAGTACAAATCAGCTACTACTGCTAAGATAACAATAATAAAATTTAGATTCACATGATAGTAAAAAGACTGCTTTTCTGTGTTCCATAACCCATAATGTATACTAGATGGTTTGCTTGTCTTAAGTCCACCAAATGATAGAGACAAAATAGAACAAATTGAGTGTCAACAGTTATTTGGATTATATCTTCCTAAAGATGGCAAAAAGCCATTTATTGTTTTAGAAAGGACCAGCTCACCCAGAGAGTCTATCAGCTTTCTGAAATAATTTATTCATTTACTGTTTTATTTATATTCAGGGAGGCAGAAAAAAATACTGCATATATATATATATATATATATATATATATATATATATAGTATATATATATATATATATATATATATATATATGAACTGGAGTCCTCCATTCAAGGTCAACTATTTTAAAATAGAGAAAAAAAATACTTATAAGGATTTAAACAAAATTTTTGTCATTTAAAATTTTGGATTTTTTTTAGTATGAGCTACTATAAGCATATATATATAGTACACATACTTGATTATATTTTAAATTCATAAAAATTGTTTTGAAAGATTTTAATTGAGATATTTTTTTTATTAAGATTAAAAAGCCAAATTCTTCCATCTAAAGTTTTGGAAGAGTGTTTTTTCTAATTAATTAAGATTTAATTAATGCTTTAAAAAGGGATAAGAGCTCTGGACAAATTTTGTTTTAATTAAGATCTGGCAGAAGATAGAGAATACAATAAAAGTTTTTTTTTAATTCATTCATTTTTTCATTTATTTTCTCTTGCAAAAAATTTTCTACAATTGGTTATATTTTGGATGGACTGGAATTGGTAAAAAATCTGTCAGAATTTGTTAATGAGCCACAGGGTGATCTGATCGGATCTGCCCATACTTCATTCCAGAGGAACATTTGTCATTCTTCTATCAAACTATATGTTAATATATTGCTTGTATCTATCTGCACCTCACTCCAGAGGATTACAGTTTTCCATCATCTTAGTATTCTCATTCAAAGCAGGGGTATAAGTCTATGCCCTGGAACAAGCAGGTTAGTGTAGTTGAAGCTCTGCATGGATTATCATACACTGGATGATCACTTCCTTCCTACTTTTTTATTTAGGTATCACTCCACCTGAAGTGGGCATACCATATTAAAATAGAAAAATGAAGTTTTCTCAGCTGAAGTTGCCATATTCTCTTTCACTACATATATGCTAGCCCTGCCATTCTTTATATTATGTTTTCCAGCCTGTTTAATAAAAGAAATCATAATGATGTGTGATAATAAAACATTTATCTCTTTAAATATTTTTATTGGAGTTTTAGATACAACCATTCTGAAGCTGCCCTCCCCTTCTTTTAAATAAGCCATTACCATATTTATAGTTTTGCAATCTTTGATCTGTAAATGTTGAAAATGTTTAAGAAATATCTGTTGTTAGTATATTTACAAATCCTAATGTATCCTATTTAAGTGTCATAAATAAATGCTATAAATGCAAAATAAAACTATGTATCAAATTGCCAAGGGCATTCTATCAAATTTTTATAAAGAGTGCAACTTTAGTATTATACCTATATATGTGATTCCTCAATGTGTAGAATTTCCAACAACCACCTAGATAAACCTTTCATGTAACATTAAATAAAATCTGATTTCCAAATATGCATTATGTATTATAATACATTAGGTAGATACCTGTCAATCTTAAACTAATGTAATCAAGATTGTCAAATGTTTGTAATTAAAATAAAGTTTAAAATGCATGCAGTTGATCATATATATAATTATTCATGTTTAAACTTAATTCAGTGTGTTCAGGTCTTATTAATATATTTATATGGTTTAAATTATATCTTGGGCTCACTCAATATGTCATTATCATCATCAACTAAGATCTCATGTAATACATTGTAGCACTGGGCCCGGAGATAATGAATTTATGTAGTATCATGGTAGGTGGTGTCTGTAGTGTTATAGATTTGGAAAATGAGCAAACATGTTAGAATTCGTGATTGCTCTACACTTGTGTATCTCAGGCATGATTAAATTTGGGGTACTTTTGCTCAAATTCTAAGTCTTGTTGGATGGACATACATTTTGACTGGTACAATATATATATATATATATAATGGATGGAATGATTACCACTTGGATAAATAGATCAGATTCAACAATCAACTGATTCAATAACAATGTATGACCAACTTATACAAAGTATAGATGTGATGGTACACCTATCTATCAAGCCCCAAACATTGCAAACAACAGATATAATGGATGGTACTCTTCATCAACGATGATAAGCTAACCAAACCCAACAATGGTACACCAGATGTAACAGGTTGGTCAACTAACTCACAGAGTGTAATACTATGCAGATGTAGCAATTTGGTGTGGGATTAGTTAATATGCTCTAATTTATTGCCCCTAATGAAACAATCTGCAAAGACTTACCAGGTTTAGAAGGGAAAAAAGTTGCATCCAACTATATTCAGACTGGGTCTTATGATAGAATGCTAATGATAATCTGGTGAAATGCTTAACCAATGATTGCATACACTTTAATTGACTAACGCTATCCCTATTTAATAGTATTAAATGCAATTTAGGTTAGTTCATCTACTTTCCCTCCTTTTTAAATTCCATTATGCCCTAATATTCAGACCCAAAGAGGATATTGCTTTTGACTCCTCTAACAGGTATGAACAGATACACACAGCAACTCCTGCACTTACTTATAGGTTACAACTAGCATTTATTATATTTGTTTTATTTTCAAGCTTTTATATGATAAGAAAAATAGATGTGTGTGCATGCATAATTATTTATAAACTGTGGAATGTCAGGACAACTCAATAAACCAGAGACCAGAATAATACAAACTCTTAAACATTTATTAACAATAATAAATATCATAAAGTATAATAACAATAGTAATGATAAAAAAAAATCATACATACATGGGTTAGATGTGAACGCCTACCATTTTACTAATTAATGATTATTATAATCCAACCCTTATTTCCCATGGGAGAAATCCACCTACGTCACTCATTCTCTACAAATTATAATTATATAGAAAAATAAACTTTAGTTAGTTAAGATAATTAAGATGCTGGCTAGATAAATTATATATTTGCAGATGTTAACAACCTATTTAACAAGTTCCCCCAATTTATATATATGATAGAAAAAGATACTAGTTGATTAGTCAAACATACTGGAAAATATATATACAAGGTTGATCAACAAAATAAAACATATAATATGTATTCTGTATACGTCTTGCAATTTAATCTATGAAAACAAATGTAGAGAATCTTATCTTAATATTTATGTGGATAACCTGATATGAAGCAGGTGGGTTAACCTAAATTTTATTTACAATAAAAATAAAAAATATCAAAGTGAATAACCCCCCCTTTTTTTCTTTGCTAATTTTAAAAAAATGAGGCTTCAGCATCAGAGTGTGAAAATACAACAGATAACATGAATAAAAAAAATAAACAAAAATTTCCAATATTGATTCTTTGATTAAAAATTGTAATTGGAACAAAGTTCATAAAAATCATCCTAATGGAGGTAGTAGTAGTTGATAGTTAGGCAAGTTGTTCATCAAAGCAGTTTCACTTAGTAAATCATTTTTCTTAGCAAGGACAGATAGGTACAATCATGTCTCCTGTTGTTGTGTTATGGTAAACACCTTGATCCTCATTTGATTCACCATTAAGTATTCCAATGCTTGTTTACTTTGGACTGCAGGCATATTCTTGTGTGTTTACAATAAAGTAGAAAAATAAATATATAGAGGTTTAATGCAGCTGGTAGGAAATACCATGATGCACAATATCATGTTTTGCTATAGCCCATATTCATATTAAAGTACAATTCAATAATTATTTGTAATCATAAATTTATATTGGATATTATAGAATCACTTTACGTATATATATATATATATTAAGAAAATTATTTCATATTTTTCTTTCCCAATTTTCAGCAGATTAATTTTCATTATTCTTTTTGAAAAAGATTTAAAATATTAAAAATTACTCCAACAACTTTTAAAATGTGCTTTAATTATTACAAAGTTTATTAGCTATTCTTGCTTCTTATTTCACTTTCTTTCCTCTGAATTTGGTAACCTTTTAGTTACAGCATTTGACTTTTAAAAATGTTTATAATTTAAATAAAAGAAAAAGCAAAACTCCATTTTAGCATTCCCAATTTTAGTTTAAACTCCTGTCTATTGTTACAACTGCTATCTCTTTTGACAAGAAGCATGATTTTTTAAAAAGTTTCTATTTTTATATAAAATGCATATAGATCTGGAACGCTGAGATTTTTAACTGCCCATTGTTTAAATTCATTTAGATTTTTATATGCATTGTTTAAATACATTTCATTTATTACAAATAATAATAATAATAATAATAATAATAAAATCAGTTTTATTTTCACATATTACCACCCAACTTAACCTCAGCCTATCCCCAAATCATCTAACTATAAATTAATATTCAATTTTAAATTATATATATATACATTACAGTTTATTAATGAAATAGTTTATATATATACAATATTACTTTTCAAAATATAGATCGTATTTTATTTATTATAATTTAATAATTTATTGTGTATTATATGTATATATGTAATAATAACAAACAAATAATCTTCCCATTATTAATATAAAGTCCAAATAGATTGGGTTCAATAAATAGACTTGATCTTTTTAGGAATATGTGCATTGTAAGCTACCCTTCACAATATATATATATATATATTGTGAATATATATATATATATATATATATATATATTAAAAGAATATATTATAATGAGTTGGAAGAATAGAGTGAACCTTGGGTAATGGAAAGTCATCATCAACCTGAGTATAAACAAAATATTTCAATTGATGAAATTTAAATATAACTTATTTTTTATAAAATATACAATAATGAGCATGAGAGCACTCATTAAAATAATTTTTATTAGATCAATCCAGTTAACTTTGTAGCATAACTATAAGTATAATTTACTAAATTCACCAGCATTAAAATAGATGTAAGCAATACTCATCATTATAAGTGATGAACAATCAAAATAAACCAACAGGCAAACTTGTGAATGGATTTGAAATGGGTCTACTGTAGACCAGGCTAACTATTTAGCCCTTGTCAATTAGAGACTATTATTGAAACATTAATTTTGATGCACAAACTTAAGTACTAATACATAAAATATACAACCATAAAAACAATAATGCTGAGATATTAAAACATGCTGATGATCATCCATGCTTTGTGACTTTGTATGATTAATGTACTGGCCACTATAAACTTAATGTCTAATAGAGACTAAACTAAAATAAAATGTAGTGCATGAACATTAAAAATATTTTCTTTGTGCCAATCCAGAGATGATCATTATCAACTGGATGCCAAAACACTAACATATTACCATTCATATAATGGATAATTATGCATGAATTTAGCTCAAAGAACATAAGCTCTGAAACAGTTACTGTGATCAAAAGATGATGCAAAATATAATATTATAAAACTTTAGAATTAAGTTCACTAAAATAATTTTAACAATGATATACAAATTTATTAACAACAATAAGAAAAAAATGACATTAAGGTGTCTAGAATATGGCTATACATATAAATATTGTGATTTTGATTAATATACAAAATTCAAGTTATTACATTGTAGTTTACATATATATTCCAATTGATTTACTGAAAAAACAGTCAACACATAGACATGTGTCTTAATAATTTGTGAATATATTAGAATTGTCATAAAATAACAAAAAAAAAATAAGTAATCATATTTAATGATACCAATATATATATATATATATTAACTTTAAACATTATAATAAAAAAATGAAACCCCAACTTTTTTGAATACTTAATGCAGAGAGTGTGAATATTAATGAATATTATTATTTACTATAAGATATTTATTAGAGAGATTTTTTATTTTTTTTGTTTAACAAAGTAAGAAAACATCCTTTATATTTTTTCAAATAAGTAATAATTATTTAAATGATATATATATATATATATATATATATATATATAATAAATTCAATTATAATGAATATATATATATGAAAAATAAAAACAAGTTTTATATATATATATATATATATATAAATTGAAAGAGAATGTAAAACTATTACATAAGTATATATAATTAGTATACACATTATGTTTTTTTACAGTTGTCTTAATAAAATTAAGTCAATTGAAAATAATTATTTTTCATTCATTTATATAAAACTATTGTTTAAACTAATAAAATTCATTAACCAAGATTGGTGACATAGAAATCATCTCAAGGGCAGGTCATAGCCTAGCAACTAATACAAAGGAAATTAAATTAAATTCAATTATTACTGTAATTATCAATTATAAAATGTAAAAATTGTGAAAACTAAATGATATATGCAATACATGCCACCAGAAGTTGATTCTACTATAAATACTAAATTACATAATTTATTAAAAAATTCTATCTTTTACCAATGTACTAGCCACTACATACAATAATTTTACTGTGTTTGAATATAGAATACTCATAAAAGATAGATAGATAATTTGAACAATTTGATTGATAAAAGTTTTATTAGAAAACAAATTCTAATATTACTCAAATAGAAAAATAAATACATTACCCTTTATTACTATTATTCTTATTTTCAAAATGAAATTATAGATTTTTGTTAATCAGAGAAGCTTATAAAATCATTCTAACTTGGAATTCTGAAATGGATAATTTTTTTCAAAAAACATTTACTCAAACAAAAATTAATTTAGGAAAATTATAACTATAGAAAAATGCATTGTGAGTAAACACCACTTGTCATAGGATATATATATATATATATATATATATATATATATATATATATATATATATATATATATATATATATATATGCCATAGTTTTAATTGGTTATTCCTACTGAAATGCCTAAAGTTACATAAATTTCATCTATACAATTTAAATGAAACTCTAATTGTTAATGAAATTATTTGTGGAAGATGTCATCATCATATAAGAAGGATGTTTTGGATCATCTCTATATCTTAATTGTCTCTGTGATGATGAATGACCAAGGAATAATTCACAAATACGGAAATGAAAATGATGTTAATATGAACTTTTATTAGAATATATTATCTTTGTAAATTGTCATTTTAACATATTTAATTCTATTTTCTTTGTTACTAAACTCTGTTTGCCATTGGAATAACTCATTTAAAAAAGAGTAAATGAAGAGAAATATAATATCATGAAGTCAAATATTTCTTTTTAATAGTTAATAAAATTTAGATATTCAATGAAAGCGACGTGACTGAGATTTGACTGAGATACGAACTCAGATATGAACTGAGGTAAAAAAGTAAAGTTAATATGAAGGTAAAATTTACCTTTTCATATTGGGATTTATTTATGACATAACATAATTTTGCTAATTAATTTAATTAATATGATAATGTTTGTTTTTAATAGTTGTGTAAGTGACTAATATCTTTTATGAAAGATCTTATATTTTTTAATGATGACTATAAATAGGAATGGTCTCATGAAATTGAAATTCTGTCATAGGAATTGGATTATATAATATTACTATTTATTTGCATATGAATTAAATCAAGATTAGTTAGTTTAGTATTTTTATATATATTTTTTAAATTATAAAAATTTGTTTATTATGTTATAAATTATTGGAATCTTCTTGTGTTATGAGATATATATCTACTAAACTAATATAAAAAGCTGATAATTATTTAATATAAAATAGTAGAGATGTAAAAAAAATACTTATAATAATATTTTTTTGTTATATTAAATAAATTTGAATTGTTATTCGTTAATAAATATTGTTAAAGTTTATTTTAAATTTAAAGAAATTTCTAATTTATTTATTCATTTTAAGAAACAAATAAAGTCATATATATATCCACACACATGTATTATACTTATTTAATATCCTAATACCTTGATTGAAATGAATTTTAAAATATACTGAGATTATATTAAATATTGCTATTATTGTAAAATTGATGGAGACACCTGATGACAATTAATTGTAATACCTAAGCTGAGTTTGAATGCTGAGCATAACGGAACGATTAATAATGGTGAAGATTTAATGATTTAGTTTAAATTGTGTTTATACTAAATATTTGATATTAAATTATACTATTTGAAACTAATTCAATTTCAGATCATAATTACATTATTCCATTCATGGCATCCTCTACGAAGACCTTAAATCTGATTATAGTTAGATGCGACTACCGTTACAATATATATTGTTAAATAGTTTTTTTAAATAGTAAATGATGTTTTAGCAAATAATCTACACGTTCTCTTTAATATTCAACAATATTCTAGTTATCTATTAATATTTTCATTTAATTAAAAGTATATTTTATTTTAAACAAAACAAATATTTAAAAAAAAAAAACATTTCTTGCCTTACATTTATATTTAATTGTTTTTTCTTATCAATTTTAACTACTTTCCTACAACTAAATTATTCAAATTTAAATAGAAGGTCTCATTACCATATATAATTCATAAGACTAATAGAAATCATCATGACCTATATTATAAACTAAAAGCTTTATAACTTATTCATCAGCGCATCTTTTAATGTAATTACATAACGCATATTTTATTTTAGTGCAGTAAGTATGTTTAATATTTGCTCTGATTTTAACGTTTCTTATATAAATCAAACTATTTTCCCAAATATCTTTGAGTTACCGTTCGTCAAACCATCTTTACTAATTATGGCACCTATAATCTGGATGGTTGGAGTTCCAAGTAATATTTTAGCAGCAATAATATTCACAAAAATGCAATTGGATGAAAAAATGAAGAAGTTATTTGTTTTATCCTGTGTCTATGAGATTTTTATATCTAATACTATAGTGCCTTTATTTTATCAAATACGATATCCTACAGTATTTAACACAACACTCATGGTTTATATAACAAAAATTTATATTTCATTAACTGTTGCTTTGACTCAAAATACTTTTGTTCTTATGTTGGTTCTTACAATCGCTAGATATTTGGCTTTATATAATCCTCACTGCTATAAATCTTGGAAATCTCTCAAACTTATATATATACTACTTCTATTGTTATTTGTTTTGGACGCAATATGTAATGCAGATCTAATGGAAACATTTCAAATTAAAATCACGTGTTATGATGGACAAAAAATATATTTATATATTCTTAATAAAGAATGGCTTTTTTCATCTGTCATTCTTACAAAATTGATCTGCTTTGCATTCATTTTCATTGTAACACCTTTACTAATTTCATTAATTATGAACTTCTTAATCATTACAAAATATAAACAAGTAAAAAGTAAAAAAATAAAACTCAAAAAAGTAACTAATCAACAAAATGTTGTAATTGATGACAATGTAATGTCGATTGCTATTTTATTAAACGGTATGCTTGGTATTAAAACAATTTCTATTCTTGTAGTTTTTACTAAGGGATTTACAACCTTTTTAAACATTAGATTATCAAGTGATTTAAACATTCGTTTATTATATGATATTGGTGGATTTATGTTGTCTTATTTTGTAGAATATTCTACTATTAATATCCAATTCTTTGTATATTTTATCACTAACAGGCAGTTCAGGGAAGTTGTCATCAACCAATTACATTCACTAAAAATTTTTTTTGAAGATTGGTAAAAGTAAAGATTAACCAAAAATTTTTAGCTAACGCAGTATTTAGAGATAAGCATATAAAACAATAATTGTAATTTCATATGTATTAATTAACAAAATATCATAAAAATACTACAACTTTAAACATATTTTTATTTATAGAAAAAACATAAAATAAAGTTTAAAAAATATATAAATGTGCATAAAATGTTTACTTTTATGTTGTTCTTTTTTAAAATTATGTCATAGAAAATGTTAAAAATGTTTTTTTTACCTATAACGATTGTATTGCAACATATTTAAAATGAAAAAAATATATATGAATATTGTCTAAAGTGTTTACTTCGTAGATACATGTATATATATTGTACACATTTTAATTGTGCCTTGTGCCTCAATTAAAATAGTTAGATGCATGAAATACCAAAAATTTATATTTCAAGTAATATTCTTTGTAACCTTTTAAAACGAAAACTACAACAATTGCACTTAAAACTCCTTATATAATTTTATTAATGCATTAAGTAATATTTAAAATGTATATTAATAGTTTGTCATAAGTACAACTTTTAAAAGTAATGTTAATTAGGGTATAAATAATGTATTAATATTTATTAAAACAATGTAGTTTTTATTGTAATTCTAAATTGTAATAGTTATCAATTAAATGTACCAGGTTAGTTAACTAAAAATATTTTAAATAAATTATTAGATAATATTAGGTAAGAAAAAGCATTGTCCAATTAAAGCAATTCTACTGATATGTGTGTTTGTCTGTGCTTGCATGTATGTTATTTTGAAATATTTAATTTACCAATAATAATTATTATTTTAATTACTTTAGTTAAAAAATTATTAAAGAATTAGCTTTTATTTAATACTAAATAAATATGAGAAATAATTTATTTCATGCAATATGTATTTAATAATATTTAGTTTAATAAATAATTATATTAAAAATATTTATTACAAATTTAAATATTATTGAAGTTAAATTGCTATTTTTAGAATATCATATTTTTCTTTCTTTCTGTCATTCTTTAATTAAATCTAAAAGTAGAACTTAAGGTTGGTAATTAGACATTGATTTTATTGAATGATTGATTTCAGTAGTCAGATGCTCAATTGGCGTTAGCTATATAAAAAAGGCTGAATAGGTGTGTGTGTAGTATGCATAAAAGTTAATAAGAAATAGATAACAATTTAAAGAAAAACAGTTAATATTTTTGTTTAAAAAAATGTGTTTCAAATTTTCTTTATTTTAAGCAACATTAAAATGAAATAAAAAAATAAATAACTAGTCTTCTCTTTGGAAAACAGCATTGATATTTACTTGTTGTAATAATTGGGGGAAAAGAAAAATAATTAAAAGTTTTTAACAAAAGTATATTACCAGAAATCTCATTTTAATTTTCAGAAAAAGTTGACCTGTATAAAAAAACCATGGACAACACGAGGATGTAATATGTAAAAATTTGTTTATCATATTATAGAAATATTTACATGAGGTTGTAATATGTAAGAATTTGTTTATCATATTACAGACATATTTTTGTATTTGCTTACAAACTTGTATATGATTCTAAAATAACATAGTATTAACTCTTGAATTGAACTATTTAATCTTCTGCAGTAATATTGTAAATGTTTTTAATGAAGTACGTTATAAGAAGACATTTAAAACTTGAATTACTAACTTATTCATGTAATATGTTATGATATTATATAACCGAACTGTTAAAATATAATTTATATTTAAACGAATACTTATAATAGTGGATCCTTCTGTTATTTTTAAAAGAGGGAAAAAATACAAAAATTTACGTTAAGATTATACTGGGAGAAATAAAATATTTTGGGATTTAATCTACCTGTCTGTTGTAAAGCTAAAGATTATAATTCATATTTATTCCAATTGGAACCACGTATAAGAGGAATGTTTTCTTTTTACTGTATTTGAAAGTGCTTTTCTTAAATATTAAAGTAACGGTCACATTACAAGACTATACGCAGACAATTAATTAACTTTATCTAAGAGAAAATGATTTTTGTCATTTCTAATTTTTAAGCTCATTTCCTTCACTGCATGCAGATGGAGATAAAGATCTTAATAAATGAATTGACTGTTCTAACTTCTGTTTAAATTTACATTTCAGGATGGATTTTGGTAAAAGAACATTAACTTTTATAAATTTTATTTTGGGGGATTGTTATATTTAAATAAATTTACATTTAATGTTTTATATATATATATCTATCATTTTGATTTTTAATAGGTATTATATATGTGGGTATACAATAATTTAATATATAATAGAGTTATCTATATTTTGAACTATATTGAAAGTGTGGTAAATGATGGGTTATTTTCAAATGCAACATCGCTAGACAAGTGTTATTGAATTATAATATTTATTGATAATTTTTATTGTTTGTTTTAATATAATCTTATTTAGTTTGTTTAATATTATTCTAGTTCAAATTTAAAAAGGTAAAATTATCTAGAATAAGTTTTGTTCTGAAAAATTATTACTCATGTCTTGCAAATTTCTATTTTAAAGTTATAACAAATATATGCTTATGAATGAAAGATGTTTATTTGGGGATTAATTATTAGCGCAGTCACGATTTTTTTAATATTTTAGATGAATTATTTTATGAAACACTTATTTACATGTGTTAATTTTTCTTTGCTCTATGGGTATGCTATTATCAATTAAGTTATGCTTGTGCATACCCCTACTATCAGGCATTTATTAATTTTGTGGCAGAATTTCATGTTTTAGTTCTGTGGAACATTTCAGTTATGATAAAATGTATTAAGGTGTCATATCTTCAGTTTCCTGCTTGGATGTGCTTAAGGTGTTTAAACCTAAGGATTTCTTGTCAAATGTAACAGTTTGGGCTCACATCGGTATTCAATCTTTATTTTTATTCCCGTAGCGTAATTTAAGTCGTAGAGAGAACATAGGTCATCTTGTCATGAATACAGATGGGCCATTTGATATAATTCCCATTAAACTCTTGTATCCGGATTATTGAAAGTACTTCTTTTTATAAAGAACCTGGTTACCGACATTACATCAAATATATAAATGGTATATATTTGAAAGTTTTGAGAAAAGTTATTCCATCCACATAAGCTTGTATATGTTTACATTGATACAAAACCTAGAATTTATGACTTCTATGAGTAAAGGGTTGTTAGTATTATGAATGTTAGTTAGCATCACACATAAGCAAAATTTAATAATAAATATTCAAATATTTCCAAGTCCATAATTATGAATTTTTTAAATAATCCTGAGAGCAATGGTAAAGAATAATTAAATTCAAATTAATTTTGAAAAATGGTTAATAATTGCTATTTTTTAAAAAAAGTAGCATTTGTTAGAAAAAAATGATTATAATAGTAATTCCTATATGTCAGTTTTAATCCCGTATGTTAACGTGAAATATTTAGGCTCCTCTTTAGTTCAAAGTTCTCTAAAATTTATATTTTAAAAGTTTAATTATTGCCAAGTAATTAGTAGTCAATTAAAATACCATATATGTTTAAATATTTTTGGGTTAATTCAGTGAAGTAATCATAAACTATTATGGAAAAAGGAAAACTTGCTTTTCACTAAAGCGAATTGATAATTCATAGAATCATCAAAGGTATAACAATACATCATATTAAACAGGTACTGAATTGAGTTCAGACGCGTATGACTATATAAGCTAATGAGTTTGGATTGAAAAGTTAAAGTGTTTTCAGTTTAAGACTCATAGTTTTGTAGTTAAGTGGAGATAAAAGATGGCTGCTGGAGGGTTGCATTAGATCCTAAGATCTAGGTGCAGTGCTCTCAGATCCAATGCTCCTCACTGACAAAGGCCACAAGCCAGAAACTAGTCTGGGGATATTGGATGAGTAGGCACTAGATGGGGATTTTATGCACTAGCCTTCTGGCATCCATTGACTACTCTAGCTTGCTGTGTGTGGCGATATGTATAGTGAGTTTTGCCTGTTTTAACAACAGTTATACACAAGCATAAGAAGTGGTGATCATGTGATGTTTGTTGTCTTAAAACCAATACTACCTAATAGGATAATGGTGGCTATGATTATTAAAGAATCAAAGACACCAAAATGTATGGGTACTGAAATGAGTTTAGACCCATATGACTATATAAGCTAATGGGCTTGGATTGAAAACATTAAGGTGTTTTGAGTTTAAGACTCATAGTTTTGTAGTTAAGTGGAGATAAAAGGTGTCTATTGGAGAATTGCTTTAGATCCTAAGATCTATGTGCAGTGCTCTCAGATCCAAGGCTGCTCACTGACGAAGGCCACAAGCCAGAACTTAGTCTGGGGATATTGAATGAGTAGGTACTAGATGGGGATTACAGGTACAAGCCTTCTGACAACCATTTATAACTCTAGCTTGCTATGTGTGGCATTACATATAGTGAGTTTTGCCTGTTTTAATACATCATATTGTTTGTTTTGCTTCATTTAAAGTAAAAAAAGAAGCTATAATATGATAATTTAAATTGTACCAGCAATAATTCAAATGTTTGCCCACTTTGAAATATAGTGTTCTCAAAAAATGATTATAGTTTTATTATAAAAGGTTATTACTTTTAAGACAGACTATAATCTGTAACAAATGCACCTTGAAATTTTATAATACTCAAGCAATGTCTTTATATTGCCAATAGAGGGACCTCTCAAACCATGATCCAAGATAATGACTTTTATAAGTGGTGTATTATCTTTAACCTAAATTTCCACTTATATAGGTCAATCTGAAGTTTCGTTATAAAAGTCACTATCTTGTGTCGTCGCTTGTGTCGTCGTTTGAGAGGTCTCTTTATCAGCAAAATAAGGATATTGCTTGACTATTATAAAAATTTCAAGGCACATTTGATACAAGTTATAGCCTGTCTCAATAGTATTTACATATACTATCCGGGTGCTTAATAAATAATTACAACTTTATAAAAGGTTAAGTAAATTTATTTTGAATAGATGGATATATTATCAAACTGATATTTTGTCCATTGTATTTTGAAAACTTGTAACTTTAAAATTATTTTATTGGAATTTGAAATTAATCATTTTAATTGAAAATTACTTATATTTTACATGTTATAAAGTAAAACTTAATTTTTTTTTTCTTATGTCATAGCATCGGCCGGGAGCGAACCCACAACCATCTGCAAACAACTACTTACTTGCAAGGCGGCCGCGATGACCTCTCGGCTAACTTAAATATTGATTTGTAAATTTTAAATATTGTTTTGGAAATAAATTGATTTTTGTAGAATTTAAAATTGTGTATTTTGACATTATTTATGTTTCCATATTTCTATTTATCATTCATTATAAACTCTGATTAAATTCGGTATTTACTTTATTGCATTCTTATAATAAATCATTCTATTTAATATGTTATTATACTTATGAAAATGATTATTTTATCAAGCAGTATATTTGAACTAATTCATAAATTATTATAGATTCAAAACTATTGAATAAATCCAAATTTATTTAATCATGCACAAGAGTTATCATATTCAATAGTCACAAATGTTCATTTCATAGCAAACTTAAAAAGTTTTGTTGTTTGTTTCAAACTAATAACAATGATTACTATAATTATAAGACTATTTTGCATTCAAAACAGAACTTATTATTATTTTAAGGTATTTAAGCAGAGCTATATTTGGATATCCATATGCCAATTATTCATTAAAGAAAATAATAAATTTTAATTAAACATTTGCATTATAAGATTAATTAAACTATATTTATAGTATTAAAGATTAGTATTATCATCATAAGGGATGATTTCTGAGTATTTTAATAATCCAAATTATATTTTATTAGATTTCTTAAATTATAATAAAGATTTTTCTTAAATTAATTATAAACCCTATAAGACCTAAATTAACTATTGTTATAGTTTAGTTATCATATTGCAGAGCAAAGTTGTTATAGTTTGTTTAATAATATTATTTTACATTTTTCTAAATTTTGCTTGGATTATTGGATTTTCGTAAAATTGCCCTTTGTTATCCAATATCCTATGCTTTGTTCCTTCTGTAATATGATATTTTTGAGATAAGGATTAAAATATAATAAAGATTTAGATCAAGATTTACTTCAAATTAAAATTGGAATGTAAATTTATTCTTATAATAAATATTAATATTATTATTCTTAAATATTAGTTGGAACATTATTTTAGCTTTGTTTAAATATGATTATTATAGTTAGTCATTGAAATATGACTGTAATTCTTAATGGGTTGGAATTCAATCATATTTCTATGCAGTCAAATATGTGTCTTTGATACTTATTTGATTTTAAGCCAGTCTGTACACCATAGCATTGGACACAGTCCCATGAGTCAATTTGTTATCATTGCTATTATTATTCTGAGCTAGGTAATTATTAATTAATAATTATTTATTTATTAAAAGTTTGAGATAAGTAGTTATATTATTGTTATTATTTGATTATTGTTTTCACACTTTTTGTCGATGCACTGCCTAACTTCAACTGTGCCTATTGCCGCAGGTTAGAATATATAATAAACTTATTTAACTGATAGTGTAACTAATATGCAAGCCATTTAAAACAAAGAGCTACTCTTTAGTCCGTTTGTATTGTGTTAAACATAATTAATAAATTATAAATTATTCATATATATTGTGAGAGTATAGAATACTCCATATATATATATATATATAACTACAACCATTAAATATCTATATATAATATATAATATAAACAAATATATATATATATATAATATAACTACTATACTCATTAAATGTCTTTAATTTTTACAATTATTATCAACTGATAATTCAAACAAAGTATATTTAACACTTCTGGTAAAGAATATATTATTTAATTTTGAATACTGTGTTAAATATATTTGTTTGAATTATTATATATATATATAAAACCATTTTAATGAAGGAAAGTAGTAGAATAGTATTGATCCATTCATTAAAATAAAACTATTGTTTTAAAACTAACAATTTAATAATTAAGACGAATGACATGAAAACAACTTTAGAGTGAAGTTCGTAGCTTAGCAATGAAACAAAGAAAATAAAATTAAAAAATAATTCAATTAATAATTTAGAATATGACTTTGTGAACCATAAATGTAATATATGCTACAGAAACTCATTCTAGTATAAATACCAAATTAAATATTTATATTATTGGTCTATCTTTTACCAATGTACTAGTGAAGATGTATAATAATTTTTACTGTGTTCTAAGCTAGAACAATTTAAAAAGATAGATTCAATATTTTAAACGATTAGTTTTGATAAAAAGTTATAAGAAAAACAAATTCTAATATTGCTAAAATAAAAGGATTTAATAAAAATTACTCTTTATTAATTAAAATATATTTAATATTGAAAAAGCAAAATAATATATTTTTATTAGCAAAATCTAAAATATAGTTCTAAATAGAAGTATTGAAATATATAAATATTTCAAAATGTATTTATAAACTTCAACCAAATCTAAACTAAAAAGATTGTTAATAGAATGCATTAGGGCTAAAACTCCACTTGTTGTAGAATAAATACTATTGTCTATCCGAAGAAAAATGTAACTGCTGATTCCTTTAAAAAGTGCCTAAAGTGATATAAACTATATTTATATAATTGGGTTATAATGAATAATGAAATCATTTCTAGAAGAAGATCTCACTATCATGCAAGAAGGACATTCAGGAACAATCAGATATTTTAATGGTTTAACCAATAGATAATAACGAAGGAATAAATAACTTTATTTTTGAAGGACATTGCTAGATAAAGTATAAAAATAAATAGGACAATTGAATGGACTTTTAATATATAACATCATCTTCCAGGATCATGATTTATAAGGATTATAAATTTATATAGATTTATATATTTTTTTAATATTTGACAATACATAGGTTTCATCTTAATGAATGGAATTCTTTCATACAAATCATATTTATTTACTGTAAATTAAATTAAATATAGCTAGTTTAATATATTTTTATCTTATATTCTTTTTTTATTTATAAAATATAAGATCTTTGTTGATTATGTCATCAACTATTAAATTTGTTATTATTAAGTAATACTTATTTACTATAAGAAAAGAGGGAATGCGATCATTATCTTAAAATCATACAATAGTAAATAAGTTGATAAAACCTTCATTAATATTTTCTTTTGTTATATTTATTAAGTTTCAAATTGTCTATTTGTTAAATAAATATTGTTGTAATTTTTGTTAAAATTAATGAAGTATCTAATTTATTTGATTTATTCATTTTACGAAATAAAATGAGGTTAATTATACAAACATATAATTATACAAACATAATTATATATTATATTTATTTGATATCTTAATAAATTAACTCTAATTGAAATTACATTGAATATTGTTGTTAATGTAGTATATTAATGGAAAACCCTGAAGAGAGTCGATTGCTAAAGCTCCTTGAGTTTGAACTCTGTGCATAATGGTATAATTAGTTAAGGTGAAGATTAAATGATTAAAGTTGAATTGTATTTTAATTAAGTATTTAAAAAGATATTATTTATTTAAAATGCATGTAATTTTAGATTTCAATTAGATTTTATCATTCATAGCATCCTATATGAAGACATTAAATCTGATTGTAGTGAAATGCAACGACCTGGAATCCTTTGAGGGAATCCATACTGTTACAATATATATATAACATATAATAACAACATTTCATTCTTCTTACACTTTAATTCAAAATATATTTATTTATTCTTTACAGTTTTGACTGTTCCTAGTAGTCTTCATCAGATATTTTTACATGAGAACAAAAGCAGTTTCACCATGTAGAAAGATCTCATGAAACCTGCTAGGAACAGTCGAAACTGTAAAGAATAAAAAAAATATATTTTTCTTTAAAGTGTAAGAAGAGTGAAATATTGTTATTAAATGTTATATAAAAAAGCAAAAATAAAAAAGGAAAGAAGAAGAGAAAATGTTGAAGATTATATTACAATATATATATAATAAATGGTCCTAAATAATATGAAATACAATTTTAAAAAAAGTCTAATTTAAATGAATTGAAGAATTTGACTGCAGTGTTAAAGTGTAATAATTCATTGTTTGTAACTTTTTAAATGGACATATAAACAATATATAATGCTGGTAAATAAAAAAAATAAAATTAACAGATATATCCAAGTAGATTACCTTAATATGCTTTATAATCAAATTAACAAAAGCACAGTTAATTATTTTCATATTATTAATAATTTGAAACAATTAATAAACTCTTATTTCAACCAACCAAAAAACATGTTGGATTTAACTGTGGTTTTAATAGAAAATATCATACCCAAGTATTCAAAGAAGATACAGAAAGAACCAATGAATATTGGCTGCAATTATGCTTTGGATTTGTAGTTTATGAAAAAGCATTGGATTCTGTAAAATTTTCTTCAATGATTAAGGCATTGAATCATCAAGGTATGGACCCAAGTTATTGTCATTCTCTGAACAATATTTATTAATGTGCAACAGCAATAATTAGCTTACATAATACTAGAAAGTTTAACATTGAGAAGGATATAATATAGGGTGACTCCATATCTCCAAAACTTTATACAGTGGTGCTGCTATAATTATTTTGAGAATTAAAATGGATGGCTAAAGTAATAAAATTAAATGGAGATTATTTAAGTATTTATATTTTGAAGATGTAGTTGGTTTTGCAAATAATGTTTCAGAGCTTCAGGAAATGTTGCAAGAGTTATCAGATGAAAGTAAGAATGTAGAACTAAATGGAAGTGTTAAAAAGAATAAAGAATTGTTCAATTGATTTTCTCAAAAGATGAAAATAAAGATTGATTATAATGAGTTAGAAGAAGTTAATAACTACAAATACTTTGGTCAAGTTATTATTATAGATGGAAACATAATGGATGAAATTAATCACAGAATTAACTTTGGTTGGAGTGCCTTTGATAGAAATAAACTTAATATTAAAAGGCACTTTGCCTATATGTTTGAAATAATAGTTTTTAATAAATGTATTTTATTAGTTTTTACTTATAGATTTGAGACTTGGATACTTATTAGAAGAGAAATACTGAGACTTTATGCAACTAAAAGAAGTTTGAATAAATGCATGTTTAGAGTACCAAGAAGAGATTAAAAACACAATATATGAGTAAAATAACAAACAGATGTTACTAGCATCATTAAAAAATTAAAAGGCTAAAGTGGAGATGGGCTGAACATATTGCTAAAAGAAATGATGATGGAAAAGTATGATGGGGTGATATAGGAAAGAGGACTAGAGATCAGATAAGATGGATTGTACTTGGAGAGACCTTCATCCAGCAATGTATTGATAATGGTTGATGATTATGATAATACATAAAACATGTAAATAGCATTAAATAATGTTAATTATCATTGGATTGTTCTGACAAGAATTTGGTGTCACATATTATATAACAACATCCATTGATAAAGTTGTGATGTAATGAGTAAAAAATGAATCACTTTTCATTACATTTATAAATTCTTATATAGATTTATAAAATTGACAAAATTAGAATATTAAAATACATCACCACATATTTAAATTAGATAATTTTCTCTGATTATTCTTATTTTTTAAAAAGATTATAAAATAAGTAGCAGCTAATATTTATATTGTACATTGGATTATAAACCAATTTGAGTAAGACTATATTATTAATATAACTTTTATGTTTACTGTTGAACTAATTTGTTTTGTACAATGATATTGCACAACATACCACATTACATTTAATTTAAAGGTTTCTTTCCAATGTATATGTATAAATATTGTGACTATGCCATTTCCCACAGTCCTTTTTAAGAAGAAGTTCATTTAGCTATTTTTGAAAAAAAAATTATTAGTCAATAGTATTTTGTATTAATTTTATTTATAAGATAATCTTAAATCTGCTATATACAGGGTTAATAAATGTATTTAAATTATTTTAAACGTATATTAGTATAAGTTTAAAGATAAAAGTAGTATATAATTTATTATTTGAAAGATAGAATTAATGTTTTTTTTTTTATATTTAAAGAATATAATGTTAAAACAATAGGTTAATTATAAAATGTAATACTTAATAAGTTTTTTAATGTGTTTTAAATAATTGTTATTTTTAACTAGTTATTTTAAATAAGTATTATTCAAATCATTCTGGAATGTTCAGGATGATGTCATCATGTCTTTAATATATGTGTGCATTAGTGTGTCTGCATATTCTAAACAGATTAAATTAATTTTAGTTCCTTGTTAATAAGATTTGATACAATTAAATATCACAAAATTATATTATAAAATCTATTTTAAAAGTGGCAATTATTTTTATTGTATTGTTTAAATAATATTTTCTATTTTAAAATTAATATTCAGGTTATTAATTTTTAGTGATAAATATTAATATTTTAATATAGTAGTTAAATAAAATGTTAAATGAATTTTATCTAATATAAAAGATAATTAAATTATTATAGAGAAAATAATTAGTAGACAAGAATTTAATTTATATGTAAATTAGTGTCAGAAGACAAATCTTATCAGTGAATTAAATAACAAGAGAAAAAGGTTATAAATATAAATATTTTGGCTCACTTGATTATTATTATTATTGCTTATTATTAATTCTTTTTATTTGTTTAATTAGCATGATTGGTTTTAAGGTACTTTTGCTTACATACAAATCTGATTGGTACAATATGCAATCATGTGTATTGGTTTTATAATAAGAAGTAGATGCATGTATGGAGCTACAATGTCTGAGTTCAAATCCCTTATAATTACATTAAGCTCAGTATTGACAGTATATATTTATTTAAATATTATATATATATATATATATATTACAATCCATAATGAGATGACAATAATAATTTTTAACTGCGGGTATCAACATTATGACCTATTATATGAGCTAAAATTGTAAATGTAAAGCTACAAATCTAGCTAACCAACTATCAAGCTATAGCTAAACTCAGTGGGTTCAATAACATTATATGCCACAATACCAATATATGCAGAGGAAACATTATAATAAAATGCAAATTAATCCTATAAAAAATTAAAAAAAGAAACTTCAGCCACTCTTGCATGCATAAAAGAATCTCAATATTGTAAACATATGACATTGAGGTTACATTAAAGTTCCTTCTTTAATATTTAATACAAATATTATTTTTTATCCATCTTGTAAAGATTTTCTAATTTTCTCTCCAGGCATCTTCTAAGCAACTATTCATTTTGATAAGATGAAATAATATTAGTTCTTAAAATATTTGAAATGTTTTTTATAAAGTTTATGCCATTTTAAGTTTATCTTTTGAATATAAAATTTCAATATTAAAATACATTTAATAATACAGTTTGTAAAATTATAAGGTATCTCGGGGTAATATGTTTTCATAAATCTTTTTGAATCTCTATATTCATATAATATTGAATGAAATCTGAGTTATAATGCAATAAATACGATATACACCTCCTTAAGTTAATGTCTTATCAGAATTATAACAACAACAATATTACTAACATAATAAAATGCAACATAATCGCTTATATTTAGAATAAAATAAAAAATAAATTAGGATTATACCGAAATATTAAGAGTAGGATTGGGATTTGGTGGTCATCGTAAACATCTTAGAATAAGCCTACATTAACATCTTTTAAGTATAAATTAGATTCTTGTACAAATTCATTCTTATTAAAATAATAACAACTATGATCTCATATCTAACTGATTTAAAATAAACATGTTAAAGTGATTCAAATTGACAAAAGTTGCAATATTTTATTAAGCAAATACATCTTTCGAGGATGTTATATTAAAGCTTAACTAATTTAATAAATAGTGACTTTTATAAATTCAAATGCCCTTTATTCTTATAGTAAATACACTAAAATAAATGTATAATTTTATAAGCATTTATAATTTTAATTAATGTTTAATATTAATTTTGTTTGATAATTAAGTTGATTTCAGATTATCAAGTGGGATGATGCGAATAAACGATTAAGTCAAATTATTTAAATACCAATAACTAAAATTCATTTTCAGCAAAGTAACAACAAACTTTTCAATTAGTCCATCTTTAGATTAAAAAGTTTTCTCAAAGTTGTTTCTGCAAAATTTGTCAGAAGGAACAAAATTAAAAATTGATATACTGCTTTATTAAAATACCCTCCATTGGATTAGCAGAAATAATCCATCATATTAAAAATAATCTTTTAAGGTACGTTTTGTATTCTTTCATTATCAAAAGTTTTCATTTATTATCTCATGTGTACTATAATAATAACCATCACATAGTTGTGTCTCATATTAATATTTTGCATACTCAATAATATTAATAATAATAATGGCTTACAAATTCATTGGTGAAGAAGTTATAAGGTAGATGTATATTATGTATTCATGTAAAAATACATTTAAAACTTTAAAACTAATTATTTATCATATTTAGTCAGCTAGAAAAGCTCAAATATAGGACTTACAGATTTACAATGTATTGTTCACATTTAAGCTAACCAAGAATGTTCTTAAAGATAAGGTGAAATTGCTTGATACCTTAACACCACTAAAAATGCCAGAAAAGACATTGTAAAACTTTGCATATGCTTTATTAACATAATAACATTACAAGCAAAATTTATCTTCAATAATAAAGCAAGGCAAAGCAAAAATGTGATAGCATTGTTTATAGGACAGACTTACTTTCGAGAGGTAGTAAACAATCTAGGACTTTGTCAGTTGTCTAGGAAAATATTGACAATGCACATCAGGAACAAAACACTTAATAGTAATTGCCTTAGAACAGAAAAGGCCTTAGGTAAAATTTCTAATGTATATGCTATAAGCATACAAAAGCTTACAGTCCAACAGGTAATAAGAGAGAGCCTAATTGCTACCATCTCTTTGAACAAAATAAGCTAGCCAAATAATGGTGGAGTCTAACTCATTATCACCATCATAAACCAATATCAACCTACTGCAGGATAAAAATCTCTCCAAGTTCAATCCATCTCCAATCTTTAGCTTCTCTTCTCCACATCACCCCTGCAGACTTTTTTATTTCATTCATCCATCTCACATGAAGTCTCTTTCTGGGTCTTATACAATCTCTTGGAATCCAGTTTAAAATTTCAATTGTCCATCTATTATCATCTCTTCTAGCAATATGTCCAGCCCAACTTTACTTCAGTCTTTTAATTTTTCAGTGAGGTCAGTAACACCTGTTTGTTCTCTTATCCATATTTTTTTGATCTCTACTTGTTATTCCCAACATAAATCTTTCCATACTTTTTTGAGTGATTGGAGTCTCTACATTATTCTTCTCATAAGTGTCCAAGTCTCAGATCCATAAGTAAGAGCTGGTAAAACACATTTATTAAAAACCTCTTCATTTTCAAACACATGGGCATATTTCGTTTTAGTATCAAGTTATTTCTAGCAAAAGCACTCCAACCAAGTTTAATTCTATAATTACTTTCATTCATTATGTTTCCAACTATATTAATAATCTTACAAAAGTATTTGTAACTGTTAACTTTTTCTAACTCATCATAATCAATCTTTATTTTCATATTTTGAGAAAATCCATTAAACACTACTTAACATTTATCTTTAGTTCTACTTTCCTTTTTTCATCTGATAATTTCTGCAACATTTCCTGCAGCTCTAAAGCATTATTTGCAAAAAAAAAAAAAACTATATCATCTGCAAAATCAAAATGACTTAAATAATCTCCATTTACTTTCACTTCTTTAGCTTCCCATTTTAATTCACAAAAGTCTTCTTGCACAACTGTTGTAAAACGTTTTGGAGATATGGAGTCATCCTGTCTTATATCCTTCTCAATGTTGACTTTCATAGTATCATTATGTAATCTACATGGCGCTTTTGCATTTTTTATAAACATTATTTAAACTATGACAATATCCTGGATCTATACTATAATGATCCAATGATTTAATCACTATAGAATTAAAATCCAAAGCATAATGGCAGCAAATATTCATTCTTTTTTCTATAACTTCTCTCATTACCTGGATATGATATACTGCACTAAAATCACTTTTAAATACAGCTTGTTCTCTTGGTTGGTGGAAATTCAATGTTTTGTGTAGACGAGTTGTAATTATCTTGGTAAAAATTTTGTATAAAATTGATAAAAGGCTGATAGGTCTCTAATTTTTAATATCTTCTTTATCACCTTTTTTTAAATATTAATATTGCATTATTCCAATAATCTTGTACATCTTTATCATTTAGACATTTAGTATATAACTTTGCTAAAAACTTTTCTATTTCGTCACCTGCTTCTTTTATTATATCAATTATAATTTCATCATTACGTGAAGCCTTTCTTTTCTTCATCCATTTAATTGCATGTCTCACTTCTGCATTTAAAATTCTGGGCAATTCGGAAGATGTAATAAATATAGGAGATACTTGTTCTTTATTACTATATAATTATTGATAAAAGTCTTTTACCCATTTCATGATGTCATCTCTCTTTTTAGTAATAATTTCATCTTTTTTTGCTTATTGCCGATAAAAATTTCATACCAATACCAAAATGTCGGTTTACACTCTTGAGACTTTTTTTCTCTTCTACAGCTTTCCTTGGTACTTCACAGTTGTACTTTCTTATATCATATTCAATTCTTTTCAGCAACATTTTACAAAATTCGAGATATTCAATTCTTTTTAATGCATCATTTATGTATATCTTCATATTCCTTCTTTTCTTCATAAATTATCTAGTCTCAGTAGAGATTTTATTGGGCAATTGCTGCTTTTTTCTGCCACCTATTTTTATCGCAGCTTTTAAAAGTGTATCAGTTATTTTCATATTAATTTCATTCAAATCTGAATCATGTTCAAAATTTATTAATACTTGAATTTTGTAAGTTCTAATTTAAATCCATTAGAATGTTTCTGAAGATTAGGAATATAAAGTGTAAATATTGTTTTATCTTATTAATTTTTATGTCTTTTGTTTTGCATTAACACGTATCTTACATCTTACTAATCGATGATCACTTCCTGTGTTAAATTCATTAAGAACGTTACAATCTTGAAATATGTATTTTCTGTTAGTCAAAATATAATCCAATTCTGCTATACCTTTATTTGTATGCTTCCATGTCCATTTCCTTTTAACATTTTTCTCAAAAAAGAATTCATAATATAAAGTTTTTCTTTTTCTGCAAACTCAACAAGTCTATGTCCTCTCTCATTTATATTACCATAACCAAAATTATCAACAGCACTTTCCTCTTTTATTTGTTTACCAATTCTAACATTAAAGTCTCCCATAACAATTTTAAAGTGTTGTTTACTCTGATCAAAAGCCTTTTGTACATCCATATAAATATCTTCTATTACTTCATCACTACGAGAACTTGTTGAGGCATAAACCTAAATTATCTGCATTTGGAATCCGCTATTAAGTTGTATAACTAAACTCTGTCCGATACACCCTCAATCTCCATAATGTTGTTTTTCCGATTTTTATTTATAATGAATCCTACTCCACTTGTATTTCCAATATTTGTACTTTTATAATGGAGCACATATCCATTTTTAAAATCAATTGTCTCTTCACGTTTTCTTTTAACTTTGCAAAGTCCAATAATGTCTCATTTAATATAATACAGTTCTTCTTCTAATTCTTGCAATATTCCTTTGCTTGAAAGTGATCTGCAGTTGTAAGTCCCTAAATAAAAAGTAGTTATTAAATGGCAGCCTGGGTCCACAATCAGAAGATTTTTTGGCATTCTCCATCGCCTTCTACGGCTACCTTGGTTGGTGACTTCACAGCCTCCTGGAAATAAGGACCATGATTTATTTTTGTCTGTCATAATTGTATAAGTGGGGAAAATACTTATCATTTACACAAACATTCATTCTGCCTTATCAGGCAACAGAGAAGAAAGTCCATGTTGTTTCTTGATCTTAAACTCAGAGGTAAAAAGCCAATAAACACACCACAATGTGTGTTGATGAACAGCCCATCCATGTTCGTATCCTATATGAATAATCACATAGTAATAACAGCGTCAAGGACTAGAACGTATGGAATGGTCATGAGGAATTTGCCCAGCTCGGTTTCTTTAAGGCTTCCAAGAGGAATCAAATGGTCTCCTTTCAATTAAGAGCAAACTCCTTTCTGCAGCCGGCGTTTAAGTACCATCCATAAAATATACTGATATATGAAAGCACTCCTTAATATAGAAAGAATAATTGTACTATCAATAACAGCTAACTAAGGTAAAATATGATTAAAACAACAAATATTTAATATCAAATTGTTTTTATTAACATTTGACAATAATAATAAGTATAACATAGAAATATTTATCTGTATATTTATAGTACAGCAACGTAATATACTTTCATAAATAAATTATTTATATTTTTAAGGAGAAGCACATACTATTTCAAAACATGTTCATATAATAAAATACTATTCTGAAGACATTAACCTTTACTATTATAAAATATATAGCATATAACATGAAATATAATATTTGCACATCATAACGTATTATATAATCATAAGGTAAATAAATTTAACGTTTTTACCATAAATAAAAAATATTAAATATTAATGCTACTTTTGTTTCATTCGTGACCAATTCTCCATTACATGAATACGAAGAAGACAGTTGGCAATATCATCTTGTGGACAGAAAATACATCCTTTATAGAGAGAATATCATTACAATACTATCATTTATAATATAATTAAAAAATATATAACATATTTCTTAGGTTATCATGGTAAATTCAATTCATTCTATATTCATAGATTTAAAATCTAATAAATATTCATAGTGACCTATAAAAAAAAAGATTCATTATATTGTAGTAAATAGATCACAACCTTTAAATTTATATTTCTTAAATTAAATTCATCCACTGAGCAAAATATTCTGAATTATTAGCAATATAATATAGTGCAATAAAGCATTTCATTGATTATTATTTATTAACATCATTGCACATTTTCAAAAGAAAATGTTTGACTTAACTCTTTTTCCAAGACCTCAGCAATTTCCATAACGACTCACAAAAGAATGAATTTATTTATGAGTTTTAAACATTTGTGCAGGATTCATAAAATTTTGGAAAACAAAGAAAATATTTTAGTTCGTTAAATGGAATGTCTTTATCACAGGAAAAAATGGTATTTTCATTTTATAAAGTAAACATATTAAAATTCCCATATTTTATCAATTACACAGTTTGTAGTAAGTTGGATTTTATCACCTTGCCTGAAGAAAAATGTATTTCTTTTTTTGTTAATGGGGAGCGCAAATAAAAATTGTTATACTACTAAAAATGACTGAAATACAATCTTATTATATACATGTATCAACATATGTAATATATAGGGTATATGAGAAAAATTTCATTTGACACACAACTCTCCATACTATTTCATACCACTGATACCCTTGGACATATATATGTCCAAAAAATAAATAATCACCAATATATGTATTTCATGCTAAACCAACCCTCATCAGTTGGGCGAGATTATGATCTACACACATATCTGCAATAAGTGCTCAGATTAAGATAGCCAATCTTCATACTTTAATGAACAGGCTTCACTCCACTCTACCCTCCATGTCTTCAACTGTCCATCCAATTGGATATATGAAGATGGAATGCACAAAGACCACCCTGGGGCCAACATTCTCATCACACTGATGTTGAACATAAGTCACTCTGACCCTTCATATATAGGACATAATCCATTTAAATACATAAGCGAGGGATGGGCAGACATACATTCTTACTATTAATTGCTGAAATCCAGCTTATTATATACCTGTATCAACATATGTAATATATAGGGTATATGAGCACAAACTTTCACTTAACCCCACAACTCTCCACTCTACCTCATATCACTGATACACTTGAATATATATGTGTTGAAAAAATAAATAATCACCAATAAATGTATTGTGTGCTAAACCAGCACTCATCAGTTGCTTCAGATGATCATTTCCACACATATATTCAATAAGTGCTCAGATATATATTAAGATAGCAAATCTTCATACGTTAATGGAAAAACTTACATATGTTGACACAGGTATATAATAAGCCTGTATTTCAGTCATTAATAGTAAGAGTGCATGTCTGCCCCATCCCTCGCATATGTATTTAAATGGATTATGTCCTGTACATGATGGGTCAGACATGGGTATGACAAGAATGTCAGCCTCAGGGTTGCCTTTGTGCACTTCAGATTTTCAATTGGATGGATGGTTGAAGATGTGAAGGGTGGACTGGAATGAAGCCTATCCAATAATATATGAAGATTGGCGATCTTAATATATATATATATATATTGTAACCGGACCACCATACAACCCTTCTATTATGTCAGTTGTAACAATTTTCTGATGAGCATGCTGTAGGAAAGAACTATCAATTGACATTCCTAATGCAGATGTTAATGCCTCCTACAACAATATTTCCTGCTCATCAGAGGATGTAGTTTTATAGAGACTGGAAACATCTAAATATTTCTATGTTTGGTTTCCCAAAAAGCGCCATTAGAGTTCCATCTCACTACAACCTGACTGGTCTAGGTCAAGTTATGTCAGACGTAGCTCAGAGAACATGAGATTCTCATGAACCAGTGCTATAACTGATGAGTGATGCATTAAAACAAAACAGAATTGGATAACTGAACAACCAATTTAATTTTTAGTAACAAAAAAAATTTATTAAATAACAATTAATTTGCAATTTCAACAATAGTTCATTAATTCCTCTATGAGAATAAGCTTGGAAACATTCTAATTCAATAATAGTTCATTTTGAATTCATTTATGGGAAGAAGCTTGTGAATATTCTAATTCAACAATAGTTCATTAATTCCTTTATGAGAAGAAGCTTGGGATTATTCTGATTCAACAATAGTTCATTTCGAATTCATTTAATAGTTCATTTTGAATTCATTTAAGAGAAGAAGCTTAGAAGCAGTAAAGCATTTATGATTTATACAATAATTCATCTTAAATTCATTTATGTGAAGAAGCTTGTGAATATTCTAATTCAACAATAGTTTGTTTTTGTATTCCTTTATGAGAAGAAGCTTAGAAGCAGTCAAGCATTTATGGTTTATACAATAATTCATTTTGAAGCAGACAAGCACTTATGGTTTATACAATAATTCATTTTGAATTCATTTAAGGTAAGAACCTTAGAAGCAGTCAAGCATTTATGGTTTATACAATAATTTATTTTGAAGCAGTCAAGCACTTATGGTTTATACAATAATTCATTTTGAATTCATTTAAGGTAAGAACCTTAGAAGCAGTCAAGTATTTATGATTTATACAGCATTTCATCATTTTATGAATTATTACTGATTGGTAGACATTTGAACTCAGCAATTCTTGGTTTGTAGAGCATTTATCATTTGATAATTGAGGCATTTATAATTTAGCCAAATATAGAAGTATATTCTTATACATAAACTCTGTTACATTACCCAGATAGAAGTAATATGCAATTAAAGCATTTCTAATTCATATAGTAAATACGTTCAAATATTTTTATAAATAAATTTGCGTATAACTATTTCATAACTTCATTTTATTACGTATGATAAACATGTTTTAATATTTTACAAAACAAATTCTATGTAATTATTTCATAATTCCACTTTATAACGTATGATAAATATGTTTTAGTATTTTATAAAAATTACCTTCCAGTTTTGCAGTCCATTTTATTCAAAAGAATGCGGGTTATTTCATCGATGGAAAGTCATGGCACAGCGTGGAGAGATTGAAGCTGATAAATTAGCCCATTGACATTATAATTCCTCTATGAATACTTTCTTTTTCCATTTTAATGAGTCAAAAGAATTAAGTAATACACCTTTTTTTTTAAAAAAAAAAGATTTAATATATTCTGCCTCTCTGTGTAAGACGAGAGAGAAAAAAAAAAGGTTCTTTTCTTCCCACGACGTGTCTAATTTGAATACTGCCTCAGTTTAACTCAAGTATCTTTTTTCTTTCTTTTTAATGATTGGATAATTAATTTCTCTTTTTTTTTATTGAGACAGATAAAAAAAAAAAAAAATAAGACGATATAACATTTTATTCAAATCCATCAATATTAAAAACCAAAAATATGATTTTATTTTTCATTTTTAACGAATCACAACTTTATTGCGTTTCCAATTAGATTGAATCACGCTAGATATTTTTGAATGGGGGGATCTTATGAATATTTATATGAGGGACAGCATATCTGTCTCATTACCCCTCACCAAATTTTGGGATGAAATCGTCTGGAAGTACGATTTCATTCCATATACTATAGACATTATTTCTCAGTACTGCCTGGTTTTAGATATGCTGATGAATGGGTAAGATGAGCTGGAAAAGTGAATACATGAACCATAGCCTCCAATGCCGAGACAAATAGATGGCCAAACACAAACTACCAGTACACACCGCCTCATGACGTCACAAGAAAATATCTCATTTTTAAGCACTACCTCTCTTGTACCTAGAAGTATCATCCAACCAAGAATAGGAGCCAGAGAAAAAAAATCAATTTGGCATTCAGCCAACCCTGCTCAGCTTTGGTGAGTCTTAGGGGCTATCATTTGGCCTATTCATGAGACCAAGGCCTATCCATGAGACCTATATATACACACTGCTGGACTACTCTTGGAGCACAACATCCAGGTCTGGATAGTGTCGAGCATATACTTCAAAGCATCATAACACAATGCATCCAAGCAGCTCCGCTCAATCATCCACCATCTCAACATGAAAAACACAAGTTCATGCATCACTACATCACACTCACAAACTTTTTCCATCAGCTATCTCTATTTTATTCTGAATTAAAACTGCAACTTGGTTTGGAGAGACTGAGGATCATGATCAGTTCTCCTATAGTCCTCTTTTGTATTATGAGGTGACATACTTCTGGATCGTCTCTTTGTTGAAAATTTATCATGTTTAACATTACTGTGATGTCTTGCTTCTTCACTTCTGTATTTTCTTCGGAGATCATTGTTACTGTTTGATCTTCTAATTATACGCATCCGATATGGACCATGAACACCATCTGTGAATTTTCTCCTGTTCCTCTTCCATGGTGGTATTTCATTTTTACATAAAAGTTTCCTTTTAAATGGTTCTTCTGCCATAGTAATTATTTTTTTGGTATTTGCAAAAGTTTCTTGTTGTTTAATTTCTTTCACACTGATAAATCCCGAGTTTTCAGATTCCTTTTTGGTGTCTTTTCCTGCGTAAGCAACTATATTTTTAATAACTGTCTTTATATATTTTTTTTCTGTACTCAATTTTTGATTTGAGTTTATTAAGCTTTTGTTTATAATTTTTATATATGGCTGAGGACTAACACACTTTTCTTTCCATTTTATGGTTTCTTTCTCTATCTCCTTTACTATTTCATAGCATATATCAGACAATTTTTCTGAAACATTTTCTTCTATATTGGACAGTTCCTTAGTTATATGAGAATTAAGTTTTTGATTATGTTCATTTTCATGTTTTTCATCTTCTTGAAGATCAGAAGATTTTAATTTTGCTTTATTAGATTTATTTTCATCCATTTGAAACTCTTTTGCTGTGTTTGATATTTCAGTCTCAGCTTCTGTATATACTGCTTCTTTCTTTTCAATTTTAGAGGTATATTCCACAATCAGAAGTTTTCCTGAAGGTAGACCAACAATTTCAAGATCACCATTCGTAATTTCAATTTCTTCCTTTTTAACAATCTCAAATTTTGCTTCATCAGTAATAGGATATTCAATTTGTGATTCCTTTAAAATATCTTTGGTTGGAAATTCCAAAGTTTCCTCCTCATCCATTTTTTTAGGTTGAATTATTTCCTTTATCAACTGGTTTAACTTTTCATTCTGATTTTTGAATGCTTCTTTAATTCGTTTTTCTATTCTTTGGTTTGCTTCTATTGCTTGCTTGTTATATTCTTCTCTTTGTTTGATATCTTCTTCTCTTTGTTTATCCCATTTTTGGTTATATTCTTCTCTTTGTTTGATATCTTCTTCTCTTTGTTTATCCCATTTTTGGTTATATTCTTCTCTTTGTTTATCCCATTTTTGGTTATCTTCTTCTCTTTGTTTATCCCATTTTTGGTTATATTCTTCTCTTTGTTTGTCTCTTTTCTTTTGGTCTGCTTTTATAATTTCTATTATCTGAGCTATCATAGCTATCTTTTCTGTTTTCTGAGCCTCCATGTTTACCATTTTTCCTTTGTTTTCTAAATCAGTAAGCTTCTCTCTCCATCCACACCATGACCTTACTCCATCTTCTTTGAAATGCCTGTTTCATTCTTTATGCCATTCATTTTTGTGTTGTTTCTTTTAAACTTTTATTTTTCCATCCTTCCTGAACAAATTACATCACTACATCATATGCAATGTTCATATCACAGAATCGTGATCTGCTTATGCCTATGAATAGGCTAGCTAGATAAGGCCTCACAGTAAGGCGGCAAATTAACCGGCCTATGAGTAGGCTGCCTATGAGTAGGTTAGCCAGATAAGGCCTCACAGTTGGATGACAATGTAATAGGTGCCTATGGTTAGGCTAGCTGGATAAAGCCTCACAGTTGGATGACAAATGTAACCGGAGCCTAAAGGTAGGTTAACCAGGTAAAGCCCCATGTTGAGCGCCAAATGTAACCGGACCGCCATACAACCCTTCTATTATGTCAGTTGTAACAATTTTCTGATGAGCATGCTGTAGGAAAGAACTATCAATTGACATTCCTAATGCAGATGTTAATGCCTCCTACAACAATATTTCCTGCTCATCAGAGGATGTAGTTTTATAGAGACTGGAAACATCTAAATATTTCTATGTTTGGTTTCCCAAAAAGCGCCATTAGAGTTCCATCTCACTACAACCTGACTGGTCTAGGTCAAGTTATGTCAGACGTAGCTCAGAGAACATGAGATTCTCATGAACCAGTGCTATAACTGATGAGTGATGCATTAAAACAAAACAGAATTGGATAACTGGACAACCAATTTAATTTTTAGTAACAAAAAAAATTTATTAAATAACAATTAATTTGCAATTTCAACAATAGTTCATTAATTCCTCTATGAGAATAAGCTTGGAAACATTCTAATTCAATAATAGTTCATTTTGAATTCATTTATGGGAAGAAGCTTAGAAGCAGTAAAGCATTTATGATTTATACAATAATTCATCTTAAATTCATTTATGTGAAGAAGCTTGTGAATATTCTAATTCAACAATAGTTTTTTTTTTTTAGAGAGGAGCTTCCTCCCAACATTTTTTTTTTTTTTTTTTAAGAGCTTGATTCCATTCACATAGTTTGTTTTTGTATTCCTTTATGAGAAGAAGCTTAGAAGCAGTCAAGCATTTATGGTTTATACAATAATTCATTTTGAAGCAGACAAGCACTTATGGTTTATACAATAATTCATTTTGAATTCATTTAAGGTAAGAACCTTAGAAGCAGTCAAGCATTTATGGTTTATACAATAATTTATTTTGAAGCAGTCAAGCACTTATGGTTTATACAATAATTCATTTTGAATTCATTTAAGGTAAGAACCTTAGAAGCAGTCAAGTATTTATGATTTATACAGCATTTCATCATTTTATGAATTATTACCGATTGGTAGACATTTGAACTCAGCAATTCTTGGTTTGTAGAGCATTTATCATTTGATAATTGAGGCATTTATAATTTAGCCAAATATAGAAGTATATTCTTATACATAAACTCTGTTACATTACCCAGATAGAAGTAATATGCAATTAAAGCATTTCTAATTCATATAGTAAATACGTTCAAATATTTTTATAAATAAATTTGCGTATAACTATTTCATAACTTCATTTTATTACGTATGATAAACATGTTTTAATATTTTACAAAACAAATTCTATGTAATTATTTCATAATTCCACTTTATAACGTATGATAAATATGTTTTAGTATTTTATAAAAATTACCTTCCAGTTTTGCAGTCCATTTTATTCAAAAGAATGCGGGTTATTTCATCGATGGAAAGTCATGGCACAGTGTGGAGAGATTGAAGCTGATAAATTAGCCCATTGACATTATAATTCCTCTATGAATACTTTCTTTTTCCATTTTAATGAGTCAAAAGAATTAAGTAATACACCTTTTTTTTTTAAAAAAAAAGATTTAATATATTCTGCCTCTCTGTGTAAGACGAGAGAGAAAAAAAAAAAAGGTTCTTTTCTTCCCACGACGTGTCTAATTTGAATACTGCCTCAGTTTAACTCAAGTATCTTTTTTCTTTCTTTTTAATGATTGGATAATTAATTTCTCTTTTTTTTTATTGAGACAGATAAAAAAAAAAAAAAAATAAGACGATATAACATTTTATTCAAATCCATCAATATTAAAAACCAAAAATATGATTTTATTTTTCATTTTTAACGAATCACAACTTTATTGCGTTTCCAATTAGACTGAATCACGCTAGATATTTTTGAATGGGGGGGATCTTATGAATATTTATATGAGGGACAGCATATCTGTCTCAATATATATATATATATATGAGCATGGCGATCTTAATATATATATATATATATCTGAGCACTTATTGCATATATGTGTGGAGATCATAATCGGGACCAACTGATGAGTGCTACTTTAGCACAAAATACATATACTGGTGATTATTTATCTTTTTGACATATATGTGTTCAAGTGTATCAGTAGAATAACATGCGTTAAAGTCTCCCATAACAATTTTAAAATGTTGTTTACTCTGATCAAAAGCCTTTTGTGCATCCATATAAAAATCTTCTACTACTTCATCACTATGAGAACTTGTTGGGGCATAAACCTGAATTATCTGAATTTGATATCTGCTATTAAGTTGTAAAACTAATCTTACCACTCTGTCCGATACAACATCAATCTCCACAATTTTATTCTTCCATTTTTTATTTATAATGAATCCTACTCCACTTGTATTTCCAATATTTGTGCCTTTATAGTAGAGTATATGTCCACTTTTTAAATCAATTGTTTCTTCACCCTTTATTCTCACTTCACAAAGTCCAATAATGTCCCATTTAATATAAGACAGTTCTTCTTTTAACTATTGCAATCTTCCTTCACTTGAAGGTGATCTGCAGTTGTAAGTACCTAAATAAAAAGTCGACATCAAATGGCAGCCAGAGTCTGCAATCAGGGGATTCTTAGCACTCTCCACATTTGGCCACCAACCACTGCCTTGGTTGATGACTTTACAGCCTCCTGGGAATAAGGGCCATGTTTTATTTTTATCTGTCATGATTGTATATATTGGAAAAATATTCTTAAACTCGGAGGTAAAAAGCCAATAAACTCACCATGCTGGCTAATGTGTGTCGGTGAGCAGCCCATCTATGTTCGTATACTATATGGATAATCACATAGTAATAAGAGTTGCACAAGAATGTATGGAGTGGACAATAGGAATTTTCCCTGCTCGGTTCCTTTAAGCCCTCCAAGAGGAATCAAAGGGTCTCCTTTCAGTTAATAGCAAACTCCTTTCTACTCCAATGTAAATATGACTAAATTTTATTGTCTTAATTGAACTGAAATGGCCTATCATTACTCTCTAAAGGTTTCATCATTATGCACAACTACATAATTTAAATTGTAACATATAAATGCTTTCTTACACACGCTGTTTAATTATATGTTCTTTTATATTTAACTAATTTCGTTATTGACTTTTTATGTTATCACTTGATATATAATTTTCTCTTTTCTCAATATTTAATTAGACTGAATAGTAATAAAATTGTATACTTACTTTAAAGCAAATTATTTGTCTATCATTAATGAACATATTTATCGCTTATATTGATCTATCTTTCTACCTGTTAGTATGTCTAACAAAATGAGTTAAGTATGCTTTTCAGAATAAGCAATTATATTACACATACTTTTAAATTCTAAACCATAGATTTGATAAGGAAATAGACCGCGTATCGAGGGAATACATGTGTACAAAGAGGGAGTTCAAAATTAGGTAATTTTAAATGACATGCGATCTAATTTAAGGAATATGAAAAAGGAAAGCTTGTCCCAACTATGCAAATTTAACCATTTACCTTCGTTCAGCCTGGTAGGTATTTTTTTCTCCCAGCCCTGGGATTTGAGCTAGCTAACAGTGCTGGACACCTCATTAGTGATAGTTCTAAGATTATTTAGATAGAAAAAGTATAATTCTTACTGTTTTAGAGAGATTGGTGCTTGGGATCAGTTTATTAATTGACGCTCATAAATATACTTTTTCCAAAGAAATTGTTGTTTGTCTTTTTAAGAAAATAATGGCCACAAAGTAGATTTCTTTTGTGTTTTTTTTTATCCTTTTAACATACATCCTGATATATGATTCATAGATTTTATTTCTTAAGAGTTCATTGAGAAAGGGGATTAGTATTCGAATCCAATACAGTAGATAATATTCAGATTCTATCTGCAGGTGTTATGGTGACTATATAGCCGCAGTTTTGCATTTAGTACTCTACATGGTCAACAGATCCAATTTTTTTTAGATATTTATACAAATAGCAAAATTGATACTGGGGTTGCCTTTTAATATATATATATATGTTAAAACGAAGATTTGCACGGGTTAAATATATAAAATACATATTTTGCGGGTTCATCCGTGTTAAAAACTTTTAATATTAATATACTGACGTTTCGAAACGTCAGTATATTAATATTAAAAGTTTTTAACATGGATGAACCCACAAAATATGTATTTTATATATATATTAGAATAGATTTAAATTTAGATTTTCAAGCTCCCTACATCTACCCACTACATCTTACACAACCAATACACTTTATCACATATATGTGAAAAATATAAATGATTTGCAATATGCGTATTTCTTGCTGAACCAGCCATCACGAGTTGGTCCAGATAATTTTCCACCACACACAAATAGAATGAATGCTCAGATTACATTAAGATAACAAATCTTCAAACTTTAATGCATAGGTTTCAATCTTCTCCATCCTCCAATTTTTCATTCATCCATATCATTGAAAATCTGATGATGGAAATGTTCAAATTCTTGCTGATAGCAATATTACTGTCATACCCATGTTAACTTTAGGTCATTCTAATCTCTCATATATAGGACCTTAATATGATCATTTAAATAGATAGAAGAGCAGCATACTGTCTGAACTTGTAATATTTAAATACTAGAATATTGTCTTTACAGAACATAATGTAATTAGAATAGATTTCGTCTCAGACTTTCTTTTAATATTAAAAGTGTATAGGACGTAAGTGGAATTATGGGTAATTCTTGGTATAAATATGTTGTTATTTTGCATTTCTTTACACTTGAGAAGTCTGCTTGTAGTAATAAAACCATTGGTAGTATTTTAGAATTTATTTTCTTGGCTAGTTTTGTTGAGTTTTGAATTTGGAATAATTTTGATTATTTATTGACTAGTTTAGCTCCATTCTTTTCATATTTATATATACATATTGAACTGGGTAAAAAAATATAGAATAAGCTTTTTTTTGACTTTTTAATGAAACAGAATTGTAAAAAAACATTGTTGACTTCTTTTATAAATAAAATATGACACAATTATTTATTATTAATTTGATCTACTCCAGCTGCAATTTAATATTGTATTACACTGGTCCCTCAGGTAGAGAAAAATACCCAGAGGGTACTTATAACTAGACCAAAATTATACGAGGTATAATTTACAGCTACATTTCCACGCTACAGACCTTCTCCCACTGCTGAATTCAAACCCTGTCATTCAAAGCACTTTATTTTTTAAGTAAACTTCAGGTGCCAATTAAGTACAAGAAGTAACTAACATGCTCTGGATGATAGCTACTAACTCAGTGCCTAAATATCCCAACTAAAAGAATTGACTGACAAATACTAATTTCCAAAAATAATTTATTTTAAATGGTTTAAAATTAATTAGAAAACTCATTCATCCCTTTCTTGAATAAACTAATAATTACATATAATATCCTGAGCACACACATTATAATAAACATAGAACATTAAATAAATATAAGCATTAAAACATTATATATTGCACACACACATTTTTCCATAAGCTGTATGATTGAAAAAGTTCTGGGAATATTTGCTGCTTACACTAACTGCACATAAATAGTTATTTTATGCTAGTTAAGACTTCAGTTCTGCTGACTCAGGATATTTGAAAGATTGCAATGTCTACAATAATAAATTACAGAATCAATAGCAATGGGAATAAAGAATAATTAATATTACCTATAGATGTTTTGAGATATGCATTACTTTGGATAGATGGCTGCTTCTTTCCCCTGTGTGATGTGTGTTATACCAACCGGTTGGGATTTGGATTACTGATGAATACAGTTCCTTGCTGCATTTCAGTATGGCAGACTAATGTTCCAATGTCTCAGGTTGTTAGATATTCATTGTGGCTAATTAGAAGCCTTCAGATATTGTAAAGTGGTCAGAGACTGGAGTACAGTGGCATACTTCTTCTGATTAGCAACACATGTTTGTCTTAATGTTCACAAAAATATATGTTTTATTTGCACATACTAGAAGAACACTGCTAAAAGATAATCTGATGTGCTGATGATGAGTTTTTTTAAGACCTATTTATATGTGGCCCTTTTATTGTTCAGCTTGATTAACATTTAAATTAATTACAATTATTAATTAAATTCCTATTATTCATTTACATTCCTCATTAGATTAATTTACTTAAGATCTAACTTTTTAATTATTCCCATTGTTTATTTATAGGCATCTTTGAATTTAACTTAACTTTTATGTTACAAACTTTATCTTCCATTTATCATTTTTTAAATTCAGCGTCTTTTTATATGCACACATATATACATATTTTAATGTATTTTTAAAATCAACACACACATTTTTCTATTTTCTTATGGTTTGTGAATAAAATTTCTTTCTGAAAGATAGATGGAAAAACAGAAATATCATTTTTAAATCTTTTTTATTTAGTTAAATTTCTCCTCCTTCAAATTGTCAGAAATATCATTTTTAAATCTTTTTTATTTAGTTAAATTTCTCCTCCTTCAAATTGTTTTTACTATTACACCTTGGTCTCTTTTTATGCGGACTTATTTAACACAATTTTGAAGTTACGCAATTTTGAAGTTCACCGGAAGTCGAACTCCGATAATGCGCTATTACTTTAAATAATAAATTTTGCACACTTATGTTATATTGAAAGTAATAGCACATTATTGGAATTCGACTTTCATCTTAGTAATTTCAATATTTTCAGTGCTTTATAATAGTAAGATATTATGCAATAATGAAATTAAAATCATGATTTCCACATTTTATGTATACACACATTAAATTTTACAAGATTATAATGTAAATTTGTTCAAACATTGTGTGTTTTAATTTTGCATTTTAAATCACATTCTGTTTTTGCTTTTTAAAAAAGAATGTAAGCAATAATCATTTAGTGTCCACAAGTTTATTTTTAAAAGGTAATGTGATGTGAAATTTGATTTTTAAATGGAATTGAAAATTAAAGACAAAAATAAGAATTTAATTTTTAGTTGTTAGTTTCATAAATAATTAATAAAATCATCATCTCAAAGTTTAATTACTAATTATGTTGTCACCAGAAAACCATTCACACAACATGAGTGTGAAGTTGGTGCTAGTTGTATTTCCTCAGTTTGCAAACGAATGTGTTTTTTTGGCAAATAGCAATAATAATTAAAATGTGTATTAAAAAATGTAAATTACTGTACTGTAAATTATGCATAAAAATATTATTTTGAATAAAATTAAATATTATAGTTAAAAAAAAGTTTGTTTTGTATCATTTTTTTTCAAATTTGAAATTTTTTATTGGTCATATTTTATCTTTTTTTTTGTAGCGAATTTTAAAGTAATTTTATGTTGGTGCTTTGCTTTTATGCGAATTTTGAAAAATCACAGACTGCATCCCCTCTTTTTCAATGTAAGTTACGTCTATTTTTGCGCAATTTCATTTGCACTTGTTTTCTGAGGAACCTATCTATTGCGTAAAATGAGATCCAGGTGTATATTATTTTAAACTAGTAAAACTTATACTAATAATCTGCACTATGTCTTTACAAACAAATTAATGAAAACTTTTTTTTAAACATTTACTATTGACATTGAACTTCTACCACTAATTATTTTTTCTTCTTAAATGTTTTTGGAATAAAATTTAAATCTTAAAATTTTTATTATGAATATGTAATGCTTACTTAGTGGTACAATATATATATATATTCTAATACATGTATATATATATATATATATATATTGTAATTATAATAGAAATAATAAATTTAATGGTTTACAAACTATTATAAACAATCCTTAAATCCACAGAAGTACTTTTGATTAATTTCTTAAACCGGCCTCAACTACCATTAAATTAAAAAAAAAGCTGAAGCAAACATCATCAATTCAAATCCCACGAATCTCCTATTTTAATGTTAGCAGCTTGTTAATTTTTTAAATGCATTTTATTTCTGTTTATAAAAATTGCCTCTTTAATTTTTCTTTTATTATGGTTTCCCACTTCATTAAGAATTTTCACATTTTCAAATTTAAATTTATCTTTACATGTTTTTTCATGATCAAAGAAAACTGAAGGAGACATTAAATCACCATTATTTTTACTTTTTATATGCTTATATAACAATTCATGTTTCCTTAATCTCTTCTCAATACTGCACCTAGATTCACCTATATATGATAGCATACAATCACAAAAAATTTGATATATGACATTACTTTTCTGCTTGAGAGGTATGACATCCTTAGAATTATTGACTAATTTATTAATATTGTTTTTATGTTCCAATAATTCTAAGGATGTCATACCTGTCAAGCAGAAAAGTAATGTCATATATCAATTTTTTGTGATTGTATGCTATCATATATAGGTGAATCTAGGTACAATATTGAAAAGAGATAGAAGGAGCATGGATTGTTATATAAGCATGTAAAAAGTAAAATAATGATGATTTAATGTCTTCTTCAGTTTTCTTTGATCATGAAAAAACATGTAAATATAAATTTAAATTTGATTTTGAAAATGTGAAAATTCTTCATGAAGACAAAAACCATAACAAGAGAAAAATTAAAGAGGCAATTTTTATAAACAGGAATAAAATGCATTTAATAAATCGACAAGCTGCTAACATTAAAATATGAGATTCATGGGATTTGAATTGATGAAGTTTGCTTTCACCTTTTTTTTTTAATTTAATGGCAGTTGAGGCAGGTTTAAAAAATTAACCAAAGTGGATTTAAGGATTGTTTATAATAGTTTATAAATTGTTAAATTTATTATTTCTATTATAATTACAGTTGTGTTTTAATTTTAATTAACAGACGTTATATATATATATATATATATATATATATATATATATATATATATATATATATATATATATATTGTACCCTCATTAATTAGAAATATAATAGTAAGAGAATACAACTAGTTCAGATAAAATAATTATGCTAGGCTAAAATACATATAATCAATAATACAGATATCCTATGATAATAAGTACTATTTAACTAGCTCTAATGATTAATAAATAATAAATGGTTTGGTTTATGAAAAATTAAATAAATAAAATAATAAATCATGAGACAATAAAGTGAAGTACAAGCAGTAAAAAATTACATTGAGCCAATATCCCACAGGATACAATCTCAATGGCATAAGAATAATATCCTCCCTATTATTTCAAATAATAATAAATTTGCAGCATTCTTACGACTTTAAAATAATAATAATCAATTTAGTATAATGTTACTAAATAAATTCTAATCTTTTATTAAAACAATACAATTATAATAATGTCAGGTTCTTTAAAATAACTCTAATCAATTTATAATCTCCTGTAGTCAAGTATGATACGGGATTTTGTATCATCCTCATTTACACGTAACTAATAATAATGACAATCAATAAATAATAATCGTATTTCTCATTAAATAATTATTAATCTTATCCACTGTTTAATATTATGGTAACTAATAGTAATGATAATAACAATAATAATATAATATAATCTTTTAGTTCTCATGTGGCATCTTAAATAGAATATGTGGTAACAAACAACGTTACAAGTCTATGCCATAAATTGTGCAATTAATTATGACCATAATAATAATATTAATGCAAAAGAAAATTTCTCAAGTATATTATATTTTAAATCATTGTGATTTATTTAAATAAATAATTATATCTGTACTGTGCAAATATTAAGTTTGTTTTGGTATCTGTCGATCATGTATCTGTGATGGTGAATAAATCAACATAACACAAAGTATTATAAAAAGAAGCTTAACAAATTTTATTATTCTATACTTTTAACAAGCTATATACACTATTTACAATTGTGCTGATAAAACCTAACAAATATCAAACTAATGAAAATAATATAAAGTTACATACTTCCACATTTTTTTAAAAAAAGAAATCAACAAGTAAATAAGCCTTTACTCCGACTTATATACCTTTTAGGCACATTTATTTAAAATAATAATTTAAAAATACTTTTATAGTTTAATAAAAAAAATATACATTAATTAACATAGTTTGAACATATAGTCATCGTAAGTGTACACGAAAAATATAAAATATGAAATACTTAAATAATATTCATCTTTAAATTCTGTTGAAATATTTTTACAATAAATCAATCAAACTTCTAATATAATAGTGCTAGTGCTATTTTAAATATTTATTTTGGTTCGTTCCATAAATAAATTGACTTTAATAAAATAATATGATTGACGTTCTTTTATATATTTTTCTTGGCACTACTCTAAATAAAATCCTTATATGTGTATTTCGTGTATGTTTAAAATAAAAAAATAATAATCACAAAAATATAAGCATTCATTCTATTCTGTGTTGTTCATTTTGGATGTTTCTATTTTCTTTAAAAATATGCATTAACACGTAAAATCTAAATGTAAAAGTTATTCAAATATCTCGTGAATAATTATCATCTCTTTTATGTTTTTTTTTTTAAATAGTTTAATAAAAATATGAAAAATATCTATGATTCCTTATTATTTACTGTTAGCATTTACATTCAATCTCATTTGTATTTGACTTTAACTTAAACCAAAACAAGAAAAACCTATGTCATCTTCTTTCAAAATAACGATATTACAATTCAAAATTCTTCATTATTTTCTTTAATAAAATATAAAGCATGAAGAAATCACTAGAGTAAAGACTCAATAGTATAAAATATATGGGATAATCTACATGTATACAATGTGAATGAAGAGGTATGACTTCTCTGTCTAACAACCTCAAATATAATAATAATATCCAGGCTATTTATTCAGCACTTATTCGAACATTTTAAAATACATAATATAAAGAAAGACACTGCCCACACGAAATATATACAAGACATAGGGCTACATTATATGTACTTGCATAAACTACTAAGATAATAATATAGGTTACTTTCCTATTTCCTCCATAGATCCTACATATAAGCATCCAAATGTTTCTTTACTATACTCCCAATGTCATTATCGATTAAAACTTCATAATGGAATTAACAACCTACATCGCAAAAATTACTAGTATTACTTCAAATAATAAACAAAATTCGCAAATGTCTTTAACAATCCAAAACTACTACAAGAAAAGGTTTAATCACTTTTGTAATACAGCAATAAAATACAAATGATTTTGTTTTAGGATATTAAAATCAATATTCCAAATATTTCTAAAAACAGGGTTCATCCATTAAAGAATCATATAAAAATTATGAGTATCAATAAATTATATTACATTGGTAATATAAAAAAAATATATATGCATATCTTTTTAAAATTTATAGCTTATATTCTTAGAATAACAATAAAGTTTTATATGTGACTAATGCACACATACACAGGTTCATATGTTCATATAATAAAGCAATATCATAAAATATTCCAACCAATGACAAAAAATATACATCATATAAATTAATATATTTTATAAAATTTACCTAGTGACGCTTAACTTGTCAGTCACAATAATAGACGTTTTCTGGTCCAATATTCCATATAAGAAAACATTAAATAATAATAACATTTAATCAGCATCACTATCATATCTTAAAAATGTTTATAAAAAACTTTACAGGTATTAAAATATTCCTTAAAATATTAATTATTTTAGATTAAATAAAAACATTTAAATGTAATTTTTCCTACCTAACACTCATAAAACTTAATACTATAATTAGTATGTGAAATGATAATAAAAAAAACTGTCGTTACTAAAACACCAACTCTCCATAAAATTCAAATTAAAAAAAGTTTTTTTTTTTCTAATATTTTCATAGAAGCTCTTCTCTCTGATGTTTGTTGCTTAGAGATGCTACTGTCCAAAAGCTTTAGAACAAAAAACTTTCTCTCCTCCCCAGCACAGTTGCTTATGAATAAACAAATAGATGAAAATGAAGTCAATTTTTTAAATCCAAAAAAAAAATATTTGAAAAATTAACTATTCTGAAGAATAATCATTAATTCTGTTATAAAGTCTATAAAACACAGTCTATTGTCTGCAGATTTCAGGATAATAATTATAAAATGTGATATCAATGGGAAAGTTTTAAAATAATCTCCAAAGTTTATCCCATTTACTTGGGTCCTATATGGGCTTTAGATGCATCAGTTGTTGGCGATATAAAGCTAACACCCATATTTATGGAAAATACACATTTTTATATTTCATTCAAAATATTATTTTATATTACTTCAGACATATAGTCTTTTATAACGTTATATTTCAGTCGGGATCATATTTTTTAATTATCCATTTTTTATTTTCCTGACAAATAATTTTTTAAAAACCAGTTTTATATTATTCTAATAATATTAAATAATTTATGGTATTTTTCAATCTTGACTTGTCATATATATATATATATATATTGAAACAGTAAGATTCGTATGCGAATCTTAAGTTTCACCTTTTTCTGTCGTCTCTCACTGACCGATCTATCCCGCCCAAATTTAAACTTTTTGGCATCGAATTGTGTGTGTAACAATATTAAAAATGTATAAATATATGTAGAATTCAGTATAAACACGCACACATTTCGATCTCAAATTAAAGGCAATAGATGGGGATAAAATAATATAATTTAGATTTCTTTTAGTTATATAATTTTGTATAATTTTAATCATTTATTTTGGATTATAAAGTTCGTATTTATTGCTTTGTTTAAATTTCGTTTAATAATAATTCTAAAAAAATCTGATGAAATATTTAATTAAAAGTTAAAATAATCTTATGTTCCCTTTTTGTCTTTGAAATTTAAAAGGATCGGTCAGTGATAGATAATAGATTAATTAAAGAAAAATTCCCAAAGTATAATTAGTAAATGTAAAATGTAAACAATAGAACGGCAGCTTTCTTTAATTAAAAACCAACAAAATGCATTGATTATCCACAGGGCAGATTAAGTAGAACTTAAAAATATCTTAACAAAAATGTGAAAGATCAAGATAAAAAAAGAGGCCATCTTAGACTTGCTGGAGACATTCACTGAAACTTTAGCATTGCTCTCGATCACTGAGAGTCTCCAAAAATATAAAAATAATTTGTTCCTGCCAAGGTATGACCGAGTAAAACACCTAGATTATTCTCCATCGGGGGATGGCCTATCAGATGCCGAACTTTCCATTGCCCATCATAAATTCACCATGAAGATCTGCTGCCTGAAATAAATGAAAAAAGCTGCTGCTGCTGTGAAATTAAATGAAATATCTAAATGCAAGAAAGAATTGCCACTCGTGAACCTTTTGCTGCTACACTAATGGAATCAGAAAACTTCTTGTAAAACAGGTACCTGTCTGTGTTCAAACTCTAGAGTACTTTAATAATATGCTATAGCTCTTCTTTATACTACTTATCTAAATTATAAAATGTAAAAAACTACCATATGTATAACTAAAACTGAATAATTAACTTAATGTGTAAATTTCTCTACTAATCTAGCTTACCTCATTCTATCTTGGGTGCGTATTTCAAAATCTACATTTTATCTATATTTGTTATTTAATTATTGCATGCTCATAATTATCTCAATTTTCAAAGTTTAAATCTATGATCGTTTGAAACAGTGAATGCGTGTCACATTTTCATTAATATGTATCTCGTCGGGCCGAGGCAGAGACCAGCCCGACATTCTTATTTCCATAATAACTCCACTTTCATATAAATCGACATGCATTCAGTGCATCATTTATTGTAATGCAGGGTCTACTACTTCGCAAATGGCTGGCATATTAGTTGTAATAACTCCCAGTTTATATATGTTTTGTATTTATTAAATCTAATGAATAATTCTAGAAAATCAAATTTCTTTGAGAGTTGCCAGAGTTCTTTAGTAACTGTTGATAATGTAGGGCCAAATTAGAAATCTATTTAAATCTTATCATAATCATTTATACTTATACATGTTTTACATTTTAAAGACGCAATGACCCATTCCGCCGTGAAATTTCCGGATTCTTCAGGGTTGAAATTAACCCCAGTCGTCCTACACAAGTGGGCACAATGGGTGCTCCCGTAGGACTTGACAACGTCATGTAGCCAGCCGGCAAAACTGCGACACGAACCGCTTGTCCCTGGTTATGCTTATGTGACACCTTACTTCATCGGGCCGAGGCAGAGAGCAGCCCGACATTCTTATAAACCCATTCATGGCACTGCAGTTTCAATATACTGCCATTCCATATCGCCTTTCTAAAGCTTACCACATGTTCCTTTACTTAATTTTATTATTCTATATATATCACTCCGCCTCTGCATTATCTTCATAAATCACTCTCAAATAAATGTTTGCCCTTAGTTATAAATAAATATTTTAATTAAATAAATATATGTCTGCCATTACTCTTATAACCCATGCTTTAGACTCTTGCATTGCAAAGGTATAAATCCCTCCAGGCATGCATTAGAAATACTTACTCGAGAATTTTAGGTAGCTAGATTACGTCCTCAAATAAAAGAATTCCTTTTGTAAACAAATAAATAATGTATTCTTTAAAATATACTCATGTTGCAAATCCCGCTACTGAAGCTTTGAATCCCTAAAATATTATTAGTCAATGATTTTATTAAAATGTATTAATAAATAATTTTGAACTATACGACTGCAGTTATGTTTCATTTATTCGATACCCATTCTATATAATATTTTCTCGATTATGTAAATATGAATGTTTAATTAATATTAGTTTGATTATTGGCTAACTCGAGAATAAAATCATGAGTCTCTTGCATATCCCTGACCACCGTGCCTAAGGATATATTTACTAATGTCGCATCAGATGTGTTGTTTCATGGATTGTATTGTGGAACAGATAAACTATGTTCAAACTCAGTACCACGGGTGGCTTCGCCACTTGATGGTGCTGCTGTACTGTATGGTGGTCGAATTCTGCACTATGTTTATGAGTCACACATTTTCTGACCATTACAATATATGTTAATTCTAATATTTTCACGGATAAAAGATGTCATATTATTATTACTATTTGCGGGATATTCCATGTAGTGAAAAAGCTAAATGCTGACGTTTCAGTACAATGTCAAATACCTTCCTCAGAGCATCCTCTTTCTCAAAAAAAAAAAAAGAGGACGCTCTGAGGAAGGTACTTGATATTGTACTGAAACGTCAGCATTTAGCTTTTTCACTACACGGAATATCCCGCAAATAGTAATAATAATATAATATATATATATATATATAAATTATTAATGAATGTCTGTATTCCAATTATAATAAAATATATATAATTAATCAAAACAATACAATAATTAATACAGTAAAAAAATATTTTAAAAACAAATATATATCACAAATTAATAGAAGTACTTTCAACTATCTATGTAGTCGTTATCAACTAGATTCAAATTGTATTAGAAAAAAATGTTACAAATGTAAACAAAAAGTAATACATCATACATCAATTTTCCCACAATTCATTAATTTTTATATTGGTGGCCTGTCTATTTATCAAATGTTGCTTTTCACTTTTTATTAACATAGCTTCTTTAATTTTGCATTTATTATTATTTCTGTCAATACACAAAATCTTAACTTTATTAAAATCAAAACCATAATTACATGTTACATTATGATCAAAAAATACTGATGGTGATACATCATCATTTCTAACATTCTCTTGTCTTGATTTTTATGCTTGTTTATACAATAACAAATGCTCCTTTGATCTTTTCTCCAATGTACATCAAGATTCACCAATATATGCCATTCCACAAACACACAGCCATTTATATATTGCAAAACTTTTATTTAAAATACATCTATTTTTTTTAATTATTTATTAATCTATTTAAATTAGGAGTAGTATAAAATGCAACTCAACATATATTTTTGTATATCTGTTTTATAAATTTCACTTGTTCATTACAAATAAATGGTATTGATATCCAAGTATATTTTATTTTATCAATATCTATAGCACTTAAAATATTTCTATTATTATTAAACTTAGTAACAATATTATAAATTAATTTATGACCATATCCAACATTTAACAAATCCATAGTAAATACATTTATGTTACTTATTTTGTCAGAACTATATTTACATAATTTATTATTCCTAAATAAAAATGATTTTAAATCGGATAATTTATGTACTATTGGCACATTTGAATACCAAGGAATATATCCTCTTTTTTCAATATCTTTTATTACCATACAATAATCTAATTTATTTTTATTATGAGTAAGTTTAATATATGGATTGACATTTTTTCTTCAAAAGATTTACTCCATTTTAAACCTTCTAAACTATTTAATTCATTGAATAACCCATTTATGATATCTAAACTTCCACAAACAAAAACATCATCAACATACCTGTAATAAATTTTAATACCTTAGTAATAGATATTATTATTAAGAATTATATCTTCATATCTAGATACTACAAAACTACATATTTGTGAAACTAAAGGAAGTCCCGCAGGCCATCCGTTATCCATTTTATAATAATTTTCATTAAACATAGCATATATAATTTTATCAATAAAATATAATACATTATTTACAAATTTTACTTTCTTAACATCAACTTTTTTTAACGTCAAAACATCTAATATAATTTTTATAGATTTTAATCTATCTATTGAACTGTACATCTCACATATATCAAGTGTACAAATACTATCATTTTCATTAATATTAATGTTATGGATTTTTTTTACAAATTCAAACGATGAAATAATAGTATATTTTCCAAATCCAAGAACATCTTTTAATAATGTTTATTAATGTTTTATTAATCTTCATGATGTTGACAAATGGTTTAATTATAAAAGTCACTGTCAATATTATTTTAATAACTACTATATAAAAATTTATAAAAAAAATTTGATCGAAAAATTACGTTTCTATATAATAAAAATGTAAATAGGAGAAAAATAGTAACTATGTCAATTTATCTAATATGGATATTGATTTTCAACAAAAATATATTTTGAATTATGGTTCTAAATATGTTGGTGGTATGTGGGTAGATAGTAATTTAGAGTTAAAAGCTGCTGTTGAACATTCTTTTAGTGTAATTAAATGTTCTCCTGAAGTATCAAATGAATTAATACAAAAAGTTAACATTAAGAAATTTAAAAACAGAGCTAATTGCAATTGGAATTTGCATATATTTAGATTTAAAAAGTTTATTTACGACAACGATCTTGTTTGTTTAAAAAAAGATAAGGGATTGAGGTTATGTCTTATGTCAAAACTTGATTACTACGATAAAGTTTTAATTCAAATGGAAAAGCTCAAATTTAAAAGGTTGGAAAAATAAACATTGAAAATTTACATGTAAAGTTTATTGATGATATTTTAAAAAAAGCTAAAAAGAATAAATATATAGATGCTCATACATATTATCGACTTTACCCATCTGCTGCAATTTGTACTAGGATTTTTTCGAATATTAAACTACATAAACAAGATACACCTTTAAGATTAATGATTGATTTTGGTGGATCATTTTACTATGAAACTTGTAGATTTATAGAAACATAATTAAAAGATGTTCTTGGATTTGGAAAATATACTATTAGTTCATCATTTGATTTTGTAAAGAAAATTCATAATATTAATATTAATAAAAATGATAGTATTTGTACATTTGATATATGTGAGATGTACGGTTCTATCGATAGATTAAAAATCTATAAAAATTATATTAGATGCTTTGATGTTAAAAAAAGTTGATGTTAGGAAAGTAAAATTTGTAAATGATGTATTATATTTTATTGATAAAAATATATATGCTATGTTTAATAAAAATTATTATAAAATGGACAACTTATGATCTAATTTACATATTTGCCAAGTTTATGTAATTAAAATTAAGAAATAAAATTTATGACTCATATTAAATATCAAATATTATTAGAAAATGTAATTCTAAATTAATTCTACAATTTTATTTAAACAAACCAAACACTCTAAAATAACATTTTAAAAATAATACTTTATTAATTTATCCAGTATTTAATTTTAATTTATCTATTTTTTAAATTTAGCTTTATTAATTACATAAATTTCCTAATGTTTACTTTTATTTTATGATATACAAATGTTTCAATTTTTTAAACAATTCTAAAGCAATGTTGAAACTTTCTTTAGAAACCTTGTAAGCATAAAGTATGAGTATTCACTGGTCAAATGACTTTTAAAAAAACAGACAATATGTATCAATTTTTATAATTACTGTCATTACTGTCTGAAAACAGAAATATCTTAAATATTTTATTGCAAAATACTATATTATAAATAATGATAAAATATAATAATACCATTTGGAATAATAAATTTTGAAATTATATAAGCAATAATAAATTAAATACATTTGTCCACCATTAAAAGTATAAAATATGATATTAACATAAATTTTAAATCTAACTTTTATTTAAAATACATTAGTTCATTTAATTCTAAGTCATTATTTTAAAATTAGCTTTTAGCACTTAGTTTAATAGGACTTTTAGTGTATTATTTTACTATGGCCAGTTTTCCCAACCATACAAAAATCATAATATTTAGCTTTACTTTACAATTTTAGCATTTAAACATAGTCTTTTACATATTTACAACTTTCAACTTTATTTTAATAAAGTTTTAAAAAATGTTATCAATATTATACAAGAGTTATACTATTTAAGTTTACCTTTAATTTAAAATTTTTCAAAAATTGGCTTAGTAAACCTGTTTGGACCTAGTGGAAAGGGTCCAATATATAGGTGGAATTACACATTTTCATGTATCCTTATTATAATAAAAAAAGAGAAATAAGATAATAACCATGTAAACAGATATCATTGTTAACTTTTGATGCTACCAAAATTATTAATTACTATTAACTAATAATTCCTGAGGCTAAACATGGTTCTCATCAACCTGTGTTAAGGATTTGTTAAAGAAAAATGGGTTCTTATTTACTTCAAACTCAAATTATTATATAGATTTAAACACAGAAAGCTATTTTTATAGGTGACAAAACTGAAAGAATAATATATTTTTGACATTCTGCAAATATTGTATATTCTTATCAAGAGAGTTATATATGCTGAATAAATCTTTCCATGGTTTGTTATTATAATAAAAATTAAAAATGAGACAATATCCATGTAAATAGAGATCTCCTTTAACCTTTGATGTAATTAATAAATTATCAAATACTACTAATTGACAATTTTTATAAGGCTAGATCAATATCACTAACCTTGATAATAGCTCTTTTCTCACACCTATGAAAATAGATTTGGGGTTTAAATCTATATAAGAACATGGGTTTGAAGTAAAAGTGGATTTTTTTTACTTCAACAAATCTTCAACAAAATAGCTATTATATGGTTAATGAGAAAACTTGTTTAGTCTCAGGAATTATCAAATTATCAATTACTATTGATAATTTCTTGGTAGCATGAAATGTTAAAGGTGATCCCTGTTGACATGAATATTATCTCATTTCTCTTCTTTATTATATATAATACCATTAGAAAATTATATTTGTTAATATGTATAACCCATATATATATATATATATATATATATATATATATATATATATATATATATATTATACCATACACTTTCAACACCGCTCATATACATTACATGAGCGAAATGCCCAGGCACCAGTTCTATTAATGAATAGAACAATACAACAAGATATATGATACAAAATTATTACTGAGACTCTTCAATTAAGTCTATGTTCAGCTCAGCTCAGTGGGAGGCTATAGGAAGTTCATAAGATATATGATTGTAAGTAAATGAAAGAAAAAATATTACCAAACATTAAATATAATGTAAATCCTTTTTATTAATTAATTGCGCGATAAAGAATCACAATGTTTATTTATACAATCTATTAAAATATTCTTTCAACTTAATTTCTTCCTTCATCCAAGTATAACATATATAAGCTTGCTATAATTATATTACTAAACAATTCTATGATTTGGCATATCATAATCTAAACATCTACTTTAATGTCAATCAAGAAATAAACAACAAGGTCTCAGGGAATTTAACAAACACATTTGAATTAAATAAATACATTGGCCCATACGTTATAATTCTAAAGTATGATAAAATGTAATGAAACAAATTGACTAAATATTTTGCTGTGTTTCAATAATAAGATAATGACAGAAATAGGGTATTTTAATCTCATATCATCATCTAACAAATATACTAACTTGGCAACCTTTCTAATACGTTTGTCCAGTGGCAAATGTTGATTATAATGTTTGGATTAAGAAAAACAATATTGTCCGACACCAGTAGATTTAATATTAAAACTCTAAAATAATATATCTATTTTATAATAGATTTATGAAATGTGGAGATGTGGAAATGAAAACACGAATGTACACAAGAATAACTCAAGACACAGTTTTTTTTTAAGATTTTAAATAAATAAAACAAATCATTTATTACACTAAAATAAATTTGGTTTAACATGATATTTACAATTGGACTATTTGTTTTACAGCTTTTTAAATTATCAAATAAACTTTGAGCATCAGTTTCAGATTATCCCTATTATCAAAACAAATTAACAACAAAACTTAAATATTCTGACTTCGAACACATGCTTTGCCTACATGTTTCATCTACATGACACTAAATAAACAACATGTTATATTATTAGCACAAAAAATACTTTTGAGAGGATATTACTATTGATTAATAAAATAAAATAAAATTAATTATATTTGGCTCTCAACAAAGCAACTTTCTCTAATTGACCAAATAATCACTTTCAATTATGTATACCTTTTCATGCATAGCAACAAAATCATGTTTATTCTGATGATTTGATGATTTATAACCTTTATTTAAATAAATACACTGTATTTTAAAATATTTATTTCCCATTTTTAATCTCAATAACTTTATACTTCTATTTAAGTGAATGTAATGTATTTCAAAAGCATTTATTTCTCATTTTAATTTCAATAACTCTATACTTTATATATGCGATATTATTTATATTACACATGTGTATGCATGTTCAAGCAGCAATAATATAAAACAATCTTTTCTATAAACTCTCCATTCATTAAGAAAATATCATACAATTATTTTATTTTGGACAATGTCGTAATTCATCAATAAAATAAACATTAATACTACATCAAGAATTAATCTAACAATTTATCTGGCCACATATTAATTAACACATAGCTATACCTTCATGATTATACAGACTATACGTTATAAGGGAAATCTACATGAAGAGCAGACAAACTCTTACTGAACACTTCTACAATAATTAATCTGATTCTAAATACACTGTTGGTGGGGAACCTTTCCTCCTCATCAAGAATCTAAGAAAAACATCATATAACTTCCTAAACATCATTTAATCATACTTCAACAATAACTCATCTACTTCTAAATACACTATTGGTGGGGACTTTTCCTCATCACCAGGGCTCTAAGAAAACATCACTTTAAAGAAATATCATTTAATCATACACATAAAATATAAAGTAGGCTCTACTCATTGAAAAATTATTAACATACTAAATAAGCAAAATCTTTTATCCCTACAAACATTATAACACAATCAGATTTTTTTTCTATTCTCATAGCTTTTCTAAATATCGAACATTATAAATACACGTTGGCAGATAAATACATACAGATAACATACTAATCCATTTAACTCAGTAGAATATGACAACATCTGAAACTTATACATAAAATCTTCACAAACTGAACTTTATCAAACAAATGTCATAATTGTGCAAAACAGACACACACCCACGAATAAAATTATATATAAAATTAACCCTAAATTACACACTAAGCAGGCAACATGGTAATTAAATATTGCATTAAGATATAACTCTTAATTCAGAATAAACTTTAGGTTACCTTTAAAATTTAATAGTTGTAATTATTACGAATAAACTTTCTTTCATATCTAGCAAACTATTTTTATTATATGTTCGTTGATTTAAAAAAAAGAACAAAATTCTCACTTTGAGATAATAAAGTATACAAAATAAATATAAACCTCTCTAATAATATATATAAAAAATATTTTTTTTTACCTTTATAAAATAACAATATGACATATTTGTACAAAATCAATTTTTTACCAGCATATTCCTCATTTGGATACGCTTCGGAGACGATCTAGAAGGTCAACATAACCACAATTATAAATAAAACATAATAATAAGTAGGCCTATTTATCTATAATATATATTAATTATGACAAGCAATAAAAAAAAAATAAAGAAACAAAAGTTATTAGTTTTGTAACTTAAAATAAAAGTTCACTTGCAAAGCTCTGCTCCAGGTTTATGAAACAATGTGGGACACATTCCAAACTGAATTTAAATTAAAATAAACTGCTGTAGGATAACTAAACAAATATAATCATACTTAAATAGGATTCATCATTTCCAATTTTCATAACAAAGTTATTTGAGTTACTATATCATACATAAGCAATCAATTTCTCTTTTATTATGATGAAAATATACGACATTCTTAGCTATTGTTGGACAGGAATTATCTCACTCATTCTGTTGTAGTTCCAAATTAAGTATGTAATTATTTTTAGTAGTTTCTTGAATAGCATTTAACACTTTAAAATTTAATATACGCATAGTTTATTTTTTTGAATATTTCCAATTAAGATACCATGACTCATTAGTAATTCTTCAATTAATAATATTTGATTTTATATTCCATCTTTATTGAAGAGAACAAAAATTACCCACATTTCTATCCTTCCACTTGATTTAAGCAAATACTTAATTTGAAGTAACTTGCATTTTATTTCCTTTATTTAAAATACATATTATTTCCAGAAATACCAGATAAATAAATACTGTCATCTTTTTATGATGAATTTAAACATGGCATGATTTATCAAAATATGCATATCCTTAATTTTATGTTTAATCCTCCAAAAACATAACACGGAAAATAATGAAAAATTAAAATATATTCTATAAAATAGTTCTGCATGCATTTTCCAGATATATTAAAAGACACACGTTGGTTAATGATACAACAATAATATTCATGCAATTCATTCTTATTTAAAATGACAATTAAATGAAATAATGTAGACTGGATGTTATCAACATACATTTTTAAAAAAGCGATAGTTATGAAGGGGTTAATTCAAAACGTTTAAATCAAGGAGAGTAAAGTAAACTAATGTACCTTTTTTAAAAGTTAGAATTTCATTCTAATTAACTTGTTCCATAATAAATTTCTTACAATCCTTTCGAAGTTTTACTCCAAAGTCTTTTTAAAATCAATTTGACTTCAGCAACTGGCTTTAATTTTTTACAATAATGAGCCATTGTTTACTGGCTACAATTCAATACATAATAAGCAACTTTTTTACTGGAGATCTTTGTTAAATAGATCTCTTTAGTAAAAGGTCATTTCCCTTCACAAGGTTACTCCCATGCTTCTTTTCTAGCTAAGCTAATTACATATGCAAGAAAGAAATCTTTTCAAAAAAAAATCACTCTGATTTTTTTTTTTTAGAATTAAATGAAGACACACACAAAAAAAATAACAATAATAAAATAAATAGCTTTTACAAACTTGTAAGAAAAATAAATATTAATTAACTATTAAACAAAAATGATTAATAATTTATATAATTTACAAAATAATTCACTGATTCAACTATCTATTAATCACTGGAAAGAAATATATATTTGTTAAATTATTTAAGATAACTACTGTAATTTAAATGTTTTTATTGTGAATATACTATTGTTTGCTGTTATTAAAAGATGAAAATGAAATGAAACATAATACAGACATATATGCATCCACATATACTGCAACCTAAATATTAAACTATCTTAACTAAATATAATTGAAATGGCTATTAATTGTTGACAAAAGGATAAGTATTAATGAATAAAGAATTATGAAACTATTCAACCAATACTACAATAATATAAAATAACTTTGCATCATTCTGACAAAATGTATTAATTCCATTAATAAACAACACTTCTTCCTTACATTAAATACCTCATTAACCACACTAATAATAATGAATACTTATAAAGTGTTCAATCAACTGCATAAGCAACCCATATCTAAGCTTTAAACAATTTCCAGCAAAAAATTTTTTAAAATTCTAAGGCTATTTCATTTTTTATTTTTAATATAATATAACTATTCAGTGCAGGTACAAAGTATCTTAAACCCTTGAGCCCATTCAGATGGTCACAATATATATATATATATATATATATATATATATATATATATATATATATATATATATATATATATATATATATATATATATATATATATATATATATATTGTGCATTGTTTATATCAATCCTGGATAATTATCTACTACATGAATTTATTACTATATGTTTTTTCTTCTTATAACCTATATTATTATTCTTTATTGAGCTGGTTACAGACAATTATCTATGTTATACAGAGACATTTTCACTATGATTATATATATATATATATATATACATAATATATATATATATATATATATATATATATATATATTTGTGTATGTGTGTGTGATGGAATCCATGATTGGCCTCAACCACTGTTGGTTCTACCAAAATATGTGACAATCTGGATTTTCCACCAGAAGAAGGGGAATGCATCTAATTATGGTTAGACATAGGGTCTTTGGATAGGATGCCAAGAATGACATGATAAAGTAACTAACCAATAATCATGCCTACATTCAATGGGCTAGCTCTTGATTTTTACATTAAATTCAGACACAATTTACCCTAGTTCATACATATCTCACCCCTCTTTTCGATTCCCCACATGCCTCAGAATTTGTACCCAGGGAGACTGTTACAATTGGCTCTCTTCATGTATGAATTTACCTTAGATAAAAATTACTCTACATTTATATGGGTTTTAAATCAAGTAGAAGTTTCATTTAATCATGTTACTGTATTATTGTGTACAAGATGTGTGTATATATGCACACATGTATGATAATCAATTGATGAGCAGGTGGAGAAATAACTTTGATAAACTAGAGACCATTTAATTGAGAATCAAATTGACAATGTTTATCATAAAATACAAAATCATCTATGCACTTTATTACTGTTACACAACGCTTTATTTACCCTCTTTTACAGTTTAGAGGTTCAATTGTACCTGCAATCTTTTTCAGAACTACATCATAATACAAACATATGAATATAAATATATATGAACATATAATTTACATTCTATACATACATTTTATAATCATTATCTATTTATTACTTTTTAAATATTATATAATTTTTTATTCCGTTTTACATTTTATATTTATTAATTAAAACTTCCTATACATATATATTTTATTCTTATTCTTTTTTTAATTTTATTCTTATTACTCTTTAAATACTTAACTCTAACTTAATATACTTTATATTTTATATTATTATTATTTATTTTACTAACAACCAATATTTATAATTTATTCATTCAATAATTTATAATTTATTTTAATCTGTAATATTATTATTTTAAACATATTTTAAAACCACCTTTTATATCTTCTAACTTCAACTTACAAACAAGATAAGAAAAGGAATTTTTTTTTGACAAAAAAATAATTATATGCATGTGTGATAGGCATACATGAATAGACACTCATTATATACAAAGAAAGTAAATGTAACAAAAAAATCATTAATACAATATTATATATGAAGATGTAATTCCAGATGTAATGGTTTTCTCTTTTTTGAAGACCCCCCCCCAAACTATGTACAACTTTAATAGAAAAAACTATTCATGCAAGAATGTCAGTCATTTATACTGAATAAACAAATATGAACAATGGTTATTCAACAAAAAACCAATAAACCAACACAAACTCTGTCCTGTAGCAAGAGTATGTTCTTTAATATAGAATAATAATACATAAAATATTACCTTTATTTTGTATTGTGGTAAGGATTCTGAAATAACATACCTAATATCACATTACTATGGAGGAAGGGAACATAAATTTCATTTTTAAAAAATTATTCAATTTAACAATGTCTTTCCCCATGTTTTCTCAACTTGAGCTACAATGGACCCTTCCAAGTTACAGAAATCTTCGTTTTCAAATATGGATGTGAAATAAAAAAAATACAAAATTCTACCAATGTACACATAAATAAAAAAAAATATCACACAACAAATTAATACTTTTTTATGATAAGTGTCATGAGGTTTGTGAATTAGGCAACTAATGTCTCTAATACATACAGTCCATCATCATTCCAGTTAGATTGCTGTGTTAAATCATGCATTCCTCACAGAGACTCCTCAGTAACAAATTTAGAATGATGTTATCTTCATTTTTTCTGGTTTTTGTTTTATTTCTGTATCTACCTGAATGTTTTAGATGAGGTATTTAATGTCTTGTCAGGCATTACACACTTGAGTACTAAACTATCATTCTTCCTGTGGTCAGGGCTGAAAACAGTTAGCCCTACAACATTACTGAATTAGCCAGAAAACAATTTTCAGCAAATAAACAATTAAATTTTTTTTTAATTCAATGTTTGTTGTTAAAAGATTTTTATAAAAACAGAATTATTCCATCGTTATTGTATATAAACATTCTAATGACATTCTAATTTGTTCTTTTATTTGCATTTGAAGAATACTGAGTTTATTTTTTTTTTAAATGTCTATTTAAATCAAGTTTATTACTTTATCCAAATGCTTGAATTTATTAGAATTGTTTCTGTTGAAATAAAGGATGCAATTGTAACAAATAAAACTTATTGCAAATATTACTGAAAATATTTCCCTCACTCATCATACATAAGAAACTAAGTGATCTATTTAAAAAATGAATGTTCTATCATATTCATAGACATTTAAAAAATATACAAAACATTAACAAGTTATAATGAACTTAAAGGTTTAAAAAGTGCTACTAAATTGAATATACATATATATATATAGTAATGGGAACATATGCCGTAATGTTATTTTTTATTATTATTAAACATGAAAAAAATAAAAGTTCGCAAATAAAAACTTCTTTTTTAAGAATTAAAAATTGAGAATTAAAAAATCATCTTAAACTCGTATATATATAAAATCACACAGATAAAAAAAATTATTAAAATAAAACTTTATTAAAAATAGAAAAACTAAATCTTTCAACAAAAACTTAAAAAGATTTACAGATAAAGATATATCTTTAAGTTTGGAAAACACATTAATTAATCAGAAAATGGATATGATTGTTTTAATTAGTTAAATGTAAACTAGCCCTTGGGCATTTAAAATGTATAAGCAAAGGTCAGATAGGAGAGAGAAATAATGGAATCAGACCTCAGCGAAAAGACCATCACCATCATTGTGACATAATGTCCACTGGATCTGAAAGGCTACTATAAAAAGTGAGTGAAGAAAGTTTAAAAGAAGATGGATATGTGTTAGTGCAGAGTTGAAGGAGAAGGGATTGAAAATACACACTCTTCAATCCCTTCAGTTGTTATAAAAAAAATGAAACATCATTTTCTATATTGAGGACCACAAGATCATCAGGGGATTTAACACTGGATTCCAAATGGCAAGCAACTGCAAAAAATTAGAAACTACGGACTTGTTAAAATCATAAGAACTTTATAAATTCTAAGCATTACATCTATTTCTAAAACTCCAGTATACTAAGCAATAAGAACTTTAATTATAAAACTTGTTCCATAATTAAAATAATTGAAATAAAATCTTATCTGACCAAATTAATTTATTAATAAGTAATTTTATTTGGTGTATTTCTTTTGTAAAATCATTTCCATTTATTTTGTTTGTTCTTTAAGTTTTATTCTGATTTTTTTGCTTCTTTTAAATGGCTTATATAAATGTTAAATTTAAGTCAGGCGTGAATGACTATATAGATTTGTAAAGTTTTACTAGGGGAGGGTAATCATGGGCTATTTGTTTTGTGGTTGAATTAGGTCAATTGATTGGATATATTGGTGTAATAGTATGTGTAGTATGAGGTTTGCTACATGCAGAATCGAATTATATGCCACACAACACCTTTTGCCTATGGAATGCGATAGTAAGACGGCAAAAATGACCGCAGTTTTTTTTCTATGGAGTTTTTTTTTATTGCTCTTCTCGTCAGATAGATGTAGTAACCCTATCTGATGAGAGGCAATTTATTCTCTTAACCTATTTCGTGTTGTCGTATTCGTATGACATTGAATCCATCAATATGTCAGATGGATTGATGTTGGTTTAGCTACGAACTTTTGGCCTAAGGTTAAATAAGGGATAGAATATTTTCTTTTCAAATGCAATCTATGTAGACTATTCATACTCAACACTCTAAATGCATTAAATTGAAGTTGGGTATAGATGCTTGCATGGATTCGTTATCGTGAATTATGTTTTTGGTTTTCATATTTGATCAAAATTTATAGACATTCGGTAAATAATGATACCTTACAGTGAGTATCTAAAATGTATTTATTTGGATGTCTTTTAAGTTATTAGTGTCAATGTGGCATCTTATGATGAATGCCATTGGATTTCTTATAAATTTCTCTCTGTAATTCCACCAATGATTTTATATTTTGTTCGTTTATGTTTATTTTGAAATGTTTAAACCATGTAATCTATGTAACCGATCTATACTCAACATTATAAAACAAACTTTTATAAACCCATCTGTGCAAACTTACAAAAATTAAAATGTAAATTTATAAAAATTAAAATGTAAATTAAAATGTTAAAATAAAAGTTAAAAATGTAGTTAAATGATAAAGTAAACATACTAAAATAATAATGCTAAATTTTATATATATATGTGCATAAATAATTGTTTGTGTGTTAATTACTGGCAGTGGCTTATTTTATTCTTTTTTTTATATCTTAGATAAGAATTTATAAAATATGACATTGTAAAAGCTTATAGAAATATTTTAAATTCCTGCTACTCCACTGAGCTAGTGACAATGGGCTAATGACCAGAATCAAAATATATAAAATAATTTTTTTTTAACTTACGTATCTGCCTATTTATAAATTTTCTAGGTTCAAATGCCTAGTGGCACTCTGTAGTTCAGATACATTACTCTGCTTTCTTCTGGATCATTATAATTGACCCCAACTTCCAGATCTTTATAATTGGCTTTCCAACATGAGCTGATCTTTAATAAACCAAGAGTGCCCTGAGAATTTTAAAGATAAATCATGCCAGTGACATTTTTCTGTATAAATATTTTTTGTGGATTAACGTAAAGTTATACTTTGAATTTTGTTTTAAAAGCACTGCCAGAAAGAAATAGCACATATATAAACCAACGGAAAGATATTAATAATTTTAAAACTGTAGTTTTATTTTTAAAAAAATCAAAATGTTGCAAATAATATGTTTTTTTTGTTAATATATATTATGCTTTTATATGTATTGGCGTGCACAGCCATGTAAGTTTATGATGGTAAATGTGTTACCTTATGATGAGTACCATTGGGAATTTACTTCAATGTAATCCTATTTAAGCATTTTAATCAGTCATAAATAAGTTGGTGGTATTTATAATTGTGCTGCAAATATACACGTATAAATCCATTATCTTTCAAAACGTATTTACCTCAATGCAAACTTCTTAAATAAATAATTTATATAATTCACTTGTCATGCCATTTTGTTAGAAATGAAATATAAAGAAAATAGAATTCTTGGGGGGAGGAGGCGTAAATATAGTGGTTCATAGAAAGCGATGGTCAATATTTTTCTTTTTTGTATGTAGACTTTTTGTAAAATTTCTAACCGGATGTTTTGGTAAATGTTTCCATTAACCATGTACCGTAATTACTAACCCTAAGTAAATTTTTTTTGTTCATTTTTTTAAGCAAGTCTACTGATATGTAATGGGCACATACACTGTTACATTATTTTTTTATTATTATTAGACATGAAAAAAATAAAAGTTCGCAAATAAAAACTTCTTTTTTAAGAATTAAAAATTTAAAATTAAAAAAATCATCTTAAACTCATATATATATATATATATATATATATATATATATATATATATATATATATATATATATATATATATATATATATATATATATATATATAAAAAAAAAATTAGGTAAAAAAAATTATTAAAATAAAACTTTATTAAAAATAGAAAAACTAAATCTTTCAATAAAAACTTAAAAAGATTTATAAATAAAAATATATCTTTAAGTTTGGAAAACACTATGATTAATCAGAAAATGGAAATGATTGTTTTAATTAGTTAAATGTAAACTAGCCCTTGGGTATTTAAAATATATAAGCAAAGGTCAGATAGGAGAGAAAAACAATGGAATCAGACCACAGTGAAAAGACCATCACCATCCAATGATGTAATGTCCATTGGGTCTTGAAAGGCTACTATAAAAAGTGAATGAAGAAAGTTTAAAGGAAGATGGATATGTGTTATTGTGGAGTTGAAGGAGAAGGGATTGAAAAGACACACTCTTCAATCCCTTCAGTTGTTATAAAAAAAAAGAAATGAAACATCATTTTCTATATTGAGGACCAAAGGATCATTGGGGGATTTAACACTGGATTCCAATCAACAAGCAACTGCAAGAAATTAGAAACTACAGACTTGTTATAATCGTAAGAACTTTATGAACTCTAAGCTTTAAATCTATTTCTAAAACTCCAGTATACTAAACAATAAGAACTTTAATTCTAAAACTTGTTCCATATTTAAAATAATTGAAATAGAATTCTATCTGACCAAAGTAATTTATTAATTAGTAATTTTATTTGGTATATTTTTTTTGTAAAATCATTTCCATTTATTTTGTTTGTTCTTTAAGATTTATTTTGATTTTTTTTCCTTCTTTTAAATGGCTTATATAAATGTTAAATTTAAGTTGGGCGTGAATGGCTATATAGATTTGTAAAGTTTTATTAGGGGAGGGTAATTTTGGGTTATTCATTTTGTGGTTGAATTAGGTCAATGGATTGAATATATTGGTGTAATTAGTAGATGTAGTATGAGGTTCGCTATGTACAGAATCGAATTATACACCACACAACCCCTTTTGCCTATGGAATGTGATAGTAAGTCGGCAAAAATGACCGCAGTCCTTTCCTATGGAGGTTTTTTTATTGCTCTTCTCGTCAAATAGATGTAGTATTCCTATCTGATGAGAGGCAATTTTTTCTCTTAACCTATTTCATGTTGTCGTACTCATATTACATTGAATCCATCGATATATCAGATGGATTGATGTTGGTTTAGCTACGAACTTTTGGCCTAAGGTTAAATAAGGGGTAGAATGTTTTCTTTTCAAAAGCAATCTATGTAGTCTATTCATACTCGACACTCTAAATGCATTAAATTTAAGTTGGGTATAGACACTTGCATACATTCGTTATCGGTAAATTATGTTTTTGGTTTTCATATTTCATCAAAATATATAGACATTCAGTAAATAATGATACCATATGGTGAGTATCTAAAATGTATTTATTCGGATGACTTTTAAGTTATTGGTGTCAAGGCGGCATCTTACGATGAATGCCATTGGATTTCTTATAAATTTCCCTCTGTAATTCCACCAATGATTTTATATTTTGATCATTTATGTTTATTTTGAAATGTTTTTAACCATGTAATCTATGTAACCGATCTATACTCAACATTATAAAACAAACTTTTATAAACCCATCTGTGCGAACTTATAAAAATTAAAATGTAAATTTATAAAAATAAAATGTAAATTAAAATGTTAAAATAAAAGTTAAAAATGTAGTTAAATGATAAAGTAAACATACTAAAATAATAATGCTAAATTTTATGTGTATGTGTGTAAATAAATGTTTGTGTGTTAATTACTGGCAGTGGCTTATTTTATTCTTTTTTTTGCTTTATCTTAGATAAGAATTTATAAAATATGACATTGTGAAAACTTATAGAAAAATTTTAAATCCCTGCTACTCCACTGAGCTAATGACAATGGGCTAATGACCAGAATCAAAATATATAAAATAATTTTTTTTAACTTACGTATATGCCTACTTTATAAATTTTCTAGGTTCAAATGCCTAGTGGCGCCCTGTAGTGCAGATACATTACTCCACTTTCTTCTGGATCATTATAATATATATATATTGCTTTCTTGCAAGACTAATTTAAAACAAATGAAAGTGCTAAAAATAATATTTAACTAATATTTGTAAAATTATTTAATAGTTTTAATATTTTCCTACTTTGTGCTCCATATTTATGAAACTATGTGAAATGCTGAAAAAATGAGTATCCCATCTAATTTAGGCTTATATTGCTTAATTACATACCAAATTTCAAGAACTTCTATTGAATTTAAATATATTAAACCTTAATTTTAAAATTTTATTTTATCTTGGAAAAGATAAAAAGTTAATAAATAGACAGATGAATATTCAAACAAATTGATTTTTTCAATTTCAATAAAACCATTTAAACAAATTCAAACATAAATAACTCTCCTGATTACTTGAAACTAATATATCAATATCATTAAAATTATAACTATTAAACTTGGGGATATTTTTAGTTATTGAAATAATAAATATAGGAGATTTGAACACAGATTTTTACACACCCACCAATTATTTACACTATCTCATACAACTGATACACATAACCACACACATGTAAAAAAGTAAATAATCATCATTATATGTATTTCATGCATTAGTTGGTCCAGATTATCATCTCCCACACATATATATATAATCAGTGCTCAGTTTATATTAAGATAGCAAATTCTCACACATTAATGGACAGGCATCAATTTACTCCAACCTCAAAATTTTCAACTATCCATATCATTGAATATCTGATGACGGAAAGCTCAAATCCCATGCTTATTCCAACATTATACCCACACTTATGACATTATTTGTAAAATTTGAAATTAGTCATACACACTTCAAAATGAGATTTAAGTCAAATGGTTGACACTGATTTTGTTATTTCCATCCAAAATAAAAACAATGGGGTAATCTGAAAATTTGTAATGAAAACCTGAAAGATTGTAATCTCAGATTTAAAAATTCTAAACACAAAAAAATGGGTAAAAATGATTATAATTTTAATAGGCAATGTTACCCTAGAATTTGTCATTAATTTAACAATATTTTGTATCCAATCTGCACATGATCATATAGAAAAATATGTTAACATTCCAGAAGTATGATATAATAAGAATTATTCCTTTGAATTTATAGAACACACAAATTTATTGAACTTTATTTCATTATTTGATAGTTGATGAAATTATAAATATTTCAGTAAAAAATAATATTATCTATATAATATAGATCAAAATATGAATCCAGCTATCAAACAAAATTTGTTTGCATTATTAAGCTTATCACATGTGACAATCATTCGATTGTAATAGAAATAAAAAAGTTTTGTAGAAATAAAGTATGAGAGAAGCATATGTAATGTTAGAAAAACCAAAGGGTGTGACTGTTTCTCTTCAAGATATTATTTCACATTTAGTTCTATAGTAGTATGTGGTTAACAGGGAAAAGTTTTTGGAATAGATGTTACATAAAAGCAGGATTGTATTAATAAAAATATAGAATCCTTATAATAATAAAATGTATAATGTTTAGAATATCTTCTACAAGGATTCAAAAAAATTAAAAAATTGGACAACATTGCAGAAATTGCTATTATGTAATTCAGACCTTTCATTAAAGTAGGAACAGTATTTAGATAATTCACATTAAATACTCGGATAAGAATTTACAATATTTAATAAGTTACTGTGCAGAATAAGTTGAAAAAATCAATGATCTCATAACTAAATATTGTTTACAAAAGCTATAAAGCCACAATACTGAGCAACATGCATGGATACTCAAAATATATTAGAGAAATTATCAGCACTAAATAAAATTTTTCAAATGACTATTTTATTTTTAATGAAAACACACCAAGTAGCAAAAGCAAAACTTAATGTCTGGTGGAGTATGGACATTCAAACAATTCTAAATTTTTTATGATTATATAGTTAGTTTGCCAATATATAAATTTATTCAAATTATTTGTCATTATTTAAATATTAAAATTTGAGAGGAGATATTAATGACTGGAATATATTGGATCCTTTTGGAAACAAAAATAATTTAAATGTAGGGCATGGCAAAGATAGTCTAAAATGTTTGTTTGCAAAATATGAATCTATAATAAATAATAATTATTAAAAACTATATAATTTTAGGTGCAATTTTAGAATAATATGGTAAAAGAAAGTGTTTAGTAAATAATAAAAAATTAGAAATAGAATAATCAAATCATTTAATTGTTTAATTATATATTTCTTAAAGGATCAAGAATATAAATAAAATAAAAATTCTTACTTTTCAATATGTAGGCAGATTTTCATGCTTCCAGCAATGATTAAGAATGGCGAATGTGATCAAATCAAAATCCTATCATAGACTTCACAATTGCATATTTGGATTATTTAATAAAAAGTAAACATTATATCATGTTAGAAAACTAGATGAATCTCGTCAAAATTTATTAATTTGTATAACTCGTAAAGAATGACATAAAAAGTAATTAATTAATAATTATTATTTAGTCTAGTTCTTATTTTTAACTTATATTCTACAATATTTCATTATATATATACATTATTTTCTATTTAAACATGCAAATAAATGTTATATATATATATATATATATATATATATATATATATATATATATATATATATATATATATATATTTGCAGCGCATTGAACATTTTAATGTACTCTTTTTTTATTTTAGCTCAGAGACAGTCTACCCTTAGATGAAACATTTGTAATAACCATAGTAGAAAATTATAATGTCTGAAGAAGTTTGTTAATACATAATGTATTATGTGAATACAATTATTGCTGAAGTTTAATTGTTAAACTTTATTTATTTTGCATGTGTACATTTCACCAATAGAGAGGTGCAAATAAATTGTGTGACATCATGGTTGACATTTGTGTACCTTAAGCTATATTTCAATACTATTGGGATTATCATTATTTGGATATTAATTCAAACCTGGGTTACTAGTCATGCTATGTGGGGCTTGGATAATGATACCAATCCCAAATGTGTAAAGGTTCTAGTGATATCATATATAATAGACAATATTTTCAATATGAATAATCTGAATAATATATGATGAGCAAAAAATATTTTTGTGGAGGACTAACATTAGCACTAATAGCCTTATAAATTGATAATGTGCTACATTATACTCATCACCATTTTATGATTGTATCATTAGAGAGTATATCCCATATATATGGCATGCGGAATGTGGCAAGATTAATGTTATTCATATGTCAATTCTATTCATATATATATATATATATATATATATATATATTGAAATGAATATGGAAGAAAGTTTTTTTCAAATAGTTTTTTTTCTTTTTAACATAAATTGCATTAAAATGCAACTAATTTCTTTTTTTAAAACTTCAGCTTTCTATTTTTAAACAATATATAAAATATAGCTTGTTAGTGTTAAATATAAATCAATATAAAACATAAAATGGTTCAAGATAAATTCTAAATAGTTTTATAAAATTTAATTCATAAGTGGCCATGATATCCTTTAACAACCTTTAGTTTTAAAACATGAAGTAAGCATTGTTCTTTCATTGTAACTATAGATTGTCAAGTTTCAGGTATCCATGTGTCTTTCAGCAGTTGGTAGTTTTTCCTCTTTTTACTGTGTCCGCACAATGAATGCCAGATGTAGCTTGAGTAAAGTGAGAATCCATATCGAAAGATTTAAAAAAATTACTTTATATAGGTTTTACTCCTTGTTATGAATACTTGATCTTGTTTTTCTCAGCATTGGTAATTTTGTTTTTAACATTTTATTTTTGACAATTTTATGACTGAATTTTATTTTAATTACAAGGGTTTGATATTTACTTTCATTTATTCATTGTTTACTTGAAAAAACACTTTGATTGTTAAATATCCTGATTTTTTTTCTGGTTTTGAATCTTTTATAAAAACTGGCTTATTTTTTTCAATTTAATTATTTAAATTCTATTTATTTATATTTTAACAGAATTGTTTTGCAATAAATTCTTTGATCAGAGTGTTTTAATATATTCATTTAAATTTAAATACTTTTACATATTATATTTATTAATATGACAATTAATAATTTATGCATTTAAATATTACTATTATTAGTACATTATATAGTATTTTTTTAAACTTTCGAATGCTATAATTATTTATATCCTTACAACTCTGACAGTGAGCTCACAACTATGTGTAAGATCACATGGTTAACACAGAAATGAAAAAAAAAACAATAAAGTAAATCACAATGTATATATATATATAACCTTAAATATAATAGTTTTTAAATTTTATGTGCTCCTATAGAAAATAATACAAATTTCTACATTAATATTTAACATTATAATAAAAAAAATGAAATCCCAAATTTTTTTGAATATTTAAAGTAGAGAGTATGAATATTTATCATCTTAATTATTTACTGTAAGATATTTATTAAAAAAAAAAAGTATGAAAAAATCTTTTTATTTTTTAAACTTTGTAATAATTATTTAAAAGATATATACCTAATAAATTAAATCATAATGATATTTTTTTATATATTGTAATGGGATTTAACATTTTGCAGAGTTTGTAAAATTTGAAGTAAAGTTTGTACTTGGATTTACAGGTTGAAACAAAAACTTTACCGTTTCTTATTACTATTTTTTTACACTTATAATTTAAGTTATTAGCTCATAGTTTATCATTAACTATTTTACTTTACCACACAGTTACTCAAGCAGAGAATTATATATTATTAATATTTACATGTTAGTCATACTTTCCAGCCAGACCGAATTTATTCAAATATTAAAACGACAGTCACTTTTCCAGATTGAGATAACTCTCTTTGGCTGCATTAAACATGAAACATCTCATGGATATATGTAATAGGTTTAAACTCTAGAGCACCATCCAGTCAACAAGACTAGACCCCAAGAGACAATGTTAACATGCTTCAAGTGCTTGACCCATGACTAGCTATTTAATACATGAGATTGGGATCATAGAATATTTAAATAAAATTGTCTATTTACTCGTAAGTAAATTGAGAGATAGAGAGAGAGAAAAATGTAAATGACACTAATAATTTACAACACATTTATTAATTAATATAACATAAATAAAAAGGGATATTTAAAACAAAACAAAATATGAACACTTAAGATTAATATCTAAAGTTCTATTTAAGATAAAATTTAAAAGTTCAATACAGGAATTAAGGATTAAAAGTACCATTAATAACATCAATGAATATATTTATGTAGGTTTAAACATAGTCTCTGTTTTTTCATATGGGCGATCACACCTATCTTCTGATCTGATCAGATTTATGGTATGCATATATTTTTAGTATTGTGATACTTCCTATTCTTTGCTCTGTGTCCTATGGCATGGACTGTTTCCTTTTATTTCACATGGCAGGTTCAGACATCAGTAAAAAGGGAAGTCAGAGTAATACTATTGCAGCTGGCTATTGGCATACAGGAAATGAGCAGAGGAAAAATGAATGAACATCCAGATTTGGTCTAACAATGCATATCTCTCTTATCACAACCATAAAAGGATCCATTTTATCATGCTGGATTTCATTGTTTTAGCTGCTTGTAGATTTTGTTCCGTGTTGCTAACTGACATTGGTTAACACTCTGGTTAATAATCTTATTTATTTATTATTTTTTTAACTATCTTCTATAAAATTCTCTTGATAATCTTCTTGTACAATGTGAATATCCACCAAACAATAATGAATTTCAGCATTTTAAATTCTGTGACTCCACTTCTGTTCAAGTTTTCACCCACACTATCGATTCATTTGAACTTTATTTTTAAATAGTAACTTTTTTTTCCATTCTGTTATCTTTTTTTCATTTTAATTACATCGAAATTAGTTCTATATTGTTTATTTAATTTGTCTGGAATCTTGATCTCCTGAACTTGATTAATCTTGTACAAATTGTTTCAATAAATATAGACTTTTAATAAAAAAGTGTTTTAATCCAAAAATACTTTTGAAAGAATTATATAAAAATAGAATAGAAAAAAAACAAAAGAAAGATAAGTTATAATTAATATTTTAATTTATTTCCAAATATTTGTACTTTTTATTTTAACTTTTTTCGCAACCAATTAGATATTGAAATATAATTTATTTATTTTAATTCTATTTTTTTAAAAAAAAAATCATGTATCTTTTATATACACACACACTTACACAATGCGTAAATATACACATCAATACAATATATATATATATATAATGAAACAGTAAGATTCGTATTCGAATCTTAAGTTTCACCTTCTTCTGTCGTCTCTCACTGACCGGTCTATCCTGCCCAAATTTAAACTTTTTGGTATCGAATTGTGTGTGTAGCAATATTAAAAATGTATAAATATATGTAGAATTCAGCATCAACACGCAGACATTTCGATCTCAAATTAAAGGCAATAAATAGGGATAAAATAATATAATTTAGATTTCTTTTAGTTATATAATTTTGTATAATTTTAATCATTTATTTTGGATTATAAAGTTCGTATTTATTGCTTTGTTTAAATTTCGTTTAATAATAATTCTAAAAAAATCTGATGTAATATTTAATTAAAAGTTAAAATAATCTTATGTTCCCTTTTTGTCTTTGAAATTTAAAAGCATCGGTCGGTGATAGATAATAGATTAATTAAAGAAAAATCCCCCAAAATGTAATTAGTAAATGTAAAATGTAAACAATAGAACGACAGCTTTTTTTTAATTAAAACCAACAAAATGCATTGATTATCCTCAGGGCAGATTAAGTAGAAACTAAAAATACCTTAACAAAAATGTGAAAGATCAAGATAAAAAAAGAGGCCATCTTAGACTTGCTGGAGAAATTCACTTAAACTTTAGCTCTGCTCTCGATCACTGAGAGTCTCCAAAATATAAAAATAAATTGTTCCTGCCAAGGTATGACCGAGTAAAGCACCTAGATTATTCTCCATCGGGAGATGGCCTATTAGATGCTGAACTTTCCATTGCCCATCATAAATTCACCATGAAGATCTGCTGCCTGAAATGAATGAGAAAGCTGCTGCTGCTGTGAATGTAAATGAAATATCTAAATACAAGAAAGAATTCCCACTCGTGAACTTTTTGCTGCTAAACTAATGGAATCAGAAAACTTCTTATAAAACAGGTACCTGTCTGTGTTCAAACTCTAGAGTACTCTAATAACATGCTATAGCTATTCTTCATATTACTTATCTAAATTATAAAATGTAGAAACTATCATTTGTATAACTAAAATTGAATAATTATTTTAATATGTAAATTTCTGTAATAATCTAGCTTACCTCACTCTATCTTTCTTGGGTGCGTATTTTGCAAATCTACATTCTATCTATAGTTATTATTTAATTACTGCATGCTCATAATTGTCTCAATTTTCAAAGTTTAAATCTATGATCGCTTGGAACAATGAATGCGTGTCAAATTTTCATTAATATTTGCTTTCATAACTAACTTAACTTTCATATAAATTGACACACATTCAATGCATCATTTATTGTAATGCAGGGGTCTACTACTTCGCAAATGGCTGACATATTAGTTATAATAATTCCCAATTTATATATGTTTTGTATTTATTAAATCATCATGAATAATTCCAGAAAATTAGATTTCTTTGAGAGTCACCAATGTTCTTTAGTAAATGTTGATAATGTAGGCCCGAATTAGAAATTTATTTAAATCTTATCATAATCGTTTATACTTATACATGTGTTACGTTTTAAAGATGTGATGATCTATTCCACCATAAATATTCCAGATTCTTCAGGGTTGAAATTAACTCCAGTCATCCTACACAAGCGGGCATAATGGGTGCTCCCGTAGGATTTGACAATGTCATGTAGCCAGCCAGCAAATTGTGACACATACCGCTTGTCCCTGTTTATGCTTATGTGACACCTTACTTCGTCGGGCCGAGGCAGAGACCAGCCCGACAGTCTTATAAACTCATTCACGGCATTGCAGTTTCGATATACTGCCATTCCATATCGCCTTTCTAAAGCATACCACGTGTTCCTTAACTTAATTTTATTATTCTATACATCACTCCACCTCTGCATTATCTTCATAATTCACTCTCAAATAAATGTTTGCCCTTAGTCATAAAATAAATATTTTAATTAAATAAATATATGTCCGCCGCTATTCTTAAATTTTACTTTAGACTCTTGCATTGCAAAGGTATAAATTCCCCAAGGCATGCATTAGAAATACTTACTCGAGAATTTTAGGTAGCTAGATTAAGGCTTCAAATAAGTGAATTCCCTTTGTAAACATTACAGTATCGGAAATACCGCTACTGAGTCCTCAAGATAAAATAATGTCTAAACAAATAAATGCATTCCTTTTGTAAACATTACAGTATCAGAAATACCACTACTGAAGTCCTCAATGTAAAGTAATGTCTAAATAAATAAATGTATTCTTTAAAATATAATCATGTCGCAAATCCCGCTACTGAAGCTTTGAATCCATAAAATATTATTAGTAAATGATTGTTTTATTAAAATGTATTAATAAATAATTTTAAACTATACGTCTGCAGTTACGTTTCATTTATTTGATACCCATTCTATATAATATTTCCTCGATTATGTAAATATAAATGTTTAATTAATATTAGTTTGATTATTGGCTAACTCGAGAATAAAATCATGAATCTCTTGCATATCCCTGACCACCGTGCCTAAGGAAATATTTACTAATGTTGCATCAGATGCGTTGTTTCATGGATTGTATTGTGGAACCGATAAACTATGTTCAAACTCAGTAACACGGGTGGCTTCGCTACCTCGATGGTGCTGCTGTTCTGTGTGGTGGTCGAATTCTGCACTATGCTTACGAGTCACATGTTTTCTGACTGTTACAATATATATATATTGTACCGAAGTACATTGATATTTAATAATTTTATAAATCTTATTTTTTTAAAATATTAAAATTGAAAGAATAAAATGTAAAACTAAAGAGTGGGGGTGGGGGGTGGAATTTTATTATTAAATAAAAATAAACCATAAATGCTTTTTAAAAATTATGAGATTTTTTTTTATTTAAAAAAAAAAGTCTTATAATAAAAATGATTTAATATTATTTTGATGAATTTGTAATAAAATAATAAAGAAAATTCGTTTTATCTTATAATAAAACAATTAAGTATATATGTGTGTGAAGTTTTAATGAAAAAATAGAAGCAAAAGCTGATAATTTCACGAGACAAGAGACACTGCTGTTAATAAAATTTTCCATTGTTTAAAACAGTATAATTATCTCAACATTTTATTATTCAGAACTTTGTTTAAAAATAATTCTTGAAGCAACAAATATAACAGTTATTTAAACTGTTATATTTTCAAACATGTTGTGCTGTTAAATCATTGCAGTGTGCAGTCAACTGGAGCCTCTCTATGCATCAAGATCTGCAATTAGTTCAGAAGGAAACCATGTTCGAATAAACTAAATAAATAGTGGAGTGTGTGTATGCAAAAAAGCCCTGAAAGTCATACAGTATCACAGAACCCAAGGAGGAGTCATTAACTGGTCGTAAATGATTTTAAAGAAATTGTATTGTGCTGTGTACATCATATTGAACTTATAAAATCCTAGGTAATTATTGACTTTAATATCCTCTCTTTCCTGATTTTTCTTTTAAAAATAAAAGATAAACTGTATTAAATAAACTTTAAACTTTATGAATTAATCTTTAAAAAAATAAAACTTTAAACTTCATGAAATAATATTTGGAATAATAATAATAAACGATATCAGCTTCTATACTAAATAATATTTAAAGACATTGCATGCACGTATGTGTGAGTTTCAAATGAATGTAATGTGTATATTTTATTTGTTATATTGATGTATTAAAATGTTTATTTTAATTTAAAAAGAAAGTGTGCGTGTTTTAAGTATAAGATAAAATGATTGATTTATTTTAAATAAAAGAAAATACTTTAACAATTTGTCTTAAAACATTTATATTTATTTTTAATATGTGCAAGTTAGCTTAATAATATATTTTAATAAAGTGGGGAGATAAAAAATCTAACCATTGATAATAAATAATTGACTTTAAAATTAAAAGAAATAAGGAAATTATAATATTATTTTAAAATAAGGATTTGTTAGTTTAAAGACATAAATGTTTTCTGTGTTCAGTACAATAGTATTTATTATTTATTTTTAAAATTGAAGTATTAGAGTGGGCATTTTTTCATTTAGCTAGGATGATTCATTTAATTATTGTAGTATTTAAAATAGTAGTAGTAGCTTTGGGTGGTGTATTTGACATACAAGTTGTTGTTTTCTTAGAGGGTGATCAAAAACCAATTGAGCTAGCAGGGATCTCAGGTATCAAATTGGGCTGATCAAATGGACCCATTAATTACACCATAATTAACTGGTACCTAAAGGGTTTTTTCTTCTTTAAAAAAATAAAGTGTTTATTTGGTCAGTGTCTGTTTGGTAGTTGAGTGTTGGTGTTGTTGGTAGTTTACTACTGATAATAGTTTATGCTTTACCTGAGGACTAAACACCTTCAAAGACTTGGTAATTCAGTAAGGCAAAGCAAAGAAAAGTAGTAATTGATATTTTTAGTTGTTGTCATTTTCGTCATCATGGTATTAGTTGAGGTATTAAAGGGAAGGTGGGCTGTTCATTTGGTACACCAATGTGGCCTGAAACTAGACATTTCAAGTGGAAGAACCGATGTAAGTTGTAGTTTGGAGCATTCGGCGCATTAACATAGGACCAATGTAAATGTTAGTTGGACATTTATTAGGTGCATTAACATGACCCAAGATTAGTTGTTTTAAGTGATAGGACCGCAGTTGGACAGTCATTGGGCGCATTAACATAGGACCAATGTAAATGGTAGTTGGATGTTTATTTGGCACATTAAAGTTGCCTGAAACAGGTCATTGCAAATAGTAGGATGAACATAAACTGTATTTGGATGTTCATTCAATGCATTGATGTGGCCTGAAATTGGTTGTTCAAATAATAGGAACAATGCAAGCTGTAGTTGAATATTGTATTAACAGGGCCTGAAAATAGTCATAGCAAATGATAGGACCAACATAAGTAGTAGTTGGACATTCATTTGATGCATCAATGTGGCCTGAAACTGGTTGTTCAAATAGTAGGAACAATGCAAGCTCTAGTTGGATGTTGTATTAATGGGGCCTGAAAATATTGATAGTAAATGATAGGACCAACATAAGAAGTCATTGGACATTCATTAGGGCATATTGACGTGGCCTGAAACTGTTTGTTCAACTGGTAGAAACAACATGAGTTGTAGTTAGATGTTTTTAGATGGTGGGTCAAAGTGGCTGTTGATAATAGAGGTGATATTTGTTGAAAGAGAGGTGAGAAAGTGTGATAGTAGTGTATTTGTTTTTTTAGAACCAGTTAGTTTTGGTGTAATTATTAAAGGTGATTTTCATGTGACATTATAATGTGGAAGCATAATCCTTAAGATAGAAAAAAATAAGGGACACTCCAAATGAATGAAGATAGATGAACTTGAGGCATAAAATTAGAACTAAGAGAGTGAGGGTTGATTGTACATACATTTTGAAATTTACAATGTTTTGTGTTGTTTTTTTTTTTTGGTTAAAATAATGCTAGATAGATTGGTAATAAAATAGTAGAAAGAGTCTTTTGGTCAATTTTGATAAAAATATCAAGGGATTAAAATTGTAATAAATAATTATAAATACACGTGTACATATAAACAAACTTTAATTAAATAAAACTATATAATGTTTATAAATTTAAATTTTGGGAAACTAAAATGCTCAGAATGATATTTTAGTTTCAGAGGAGGGACGGAGATAATGTACCAAAGTACACTGATATTTAATTAATTTTATAAATCTTATTTTTTAAAATATAAAAATTGAAAGAATAAAATGTAAAACTAAAGAGCGAGGGGGGGGGGATTTATTATTAAATAAAAATAAACTGTAAACGCTTTTTAAAAATGATGAGATTTTTTTTATTTAAAAAAGAAAAAAAAGTCTTATAATAAAAATGATTTAATATTATTTTGATGAATTTATAATAAAATAATAAAGAAAATTTGTTTTATCTTACAATAAAACAATTAAATATGTGTGTGTGAAGTTTTAAAGAAAAAATAGAAGCAAAAGCTGATAATTTCATGAGACAAGAGACGCTGCTGTTAATAAAATTTTCCATTGTTTAAAACAGTATAAATATCTCGACATTTTATTATTCGGGACTTTGTTTAAAAATAATTCTTGACGCAACAAATATAACAGTTATTTAAACTGTTATATTTCCAAACATGTTGCACTGTTAAATCATTGTGGTGTGCAGTCAAAGGAGCCTCTCTATGCTTCAAGATCTGCAATTAGTTTGTAAGGAAACCATGTTCAAATAAACTAAATAAGTAGTGGAGTGTGTGTATGCTAAAAAAGCCACGAAACTCATACAGTATCACAGGATCCAAGGAGGAGTCGTTAACTGGTCATAAATGATTTTAAAGAAATCGTATTGTGCTGTGTACATCATATTGAACTTATAAAATCCTAGGTAATTATTGACTTTAATATCTTTTTTTCCTGATTTTCCTTTTAAAAATAAAAGATAAACTGTATTAAATAAACTTTAAACTTTATGAATTAATCTTTAAGAAAAAAAACTTTAAACTTCATGAGATAATATTTGGAATAATAATAATGAACTATATCAGCTTCTATACTAAATAATATTTAAAGACATTGCATGCACGTATGTGTTAGTTTAAAACTACTATAACATGTATATTTTATTTATTATATTGATGTATTAAAATACTTACTTTAATTTAAAAAAAAGTGTGCGTGTTTCAATTATAGGATAAAATGATTGATTTATTTTAAATAAAAGAAAATACTTAAACTATTTGTCTTAAAACATTTATATTTATTTTTAATATGTGCAGGTTAGTTTAATAATATATTTTAATAAAGTGGAGAGGAAAAAAATCTAACCGTTGATAATAAATAATTGATTTTAAAATTAAAAGGAATAATGAAATTACAATATTATTTTAAAATAAAAATTTGTTAGTTTAAAGACATAAATGTTTTCTGAGTTCTGTACAATAGTATTTAATATTTATTTTTAAAATTGAAGTATTAGAATGAACGTTTTTTCATTTAGCTAGGATGATTTGTTTAATTATTATAGTATTTAAAATAGTAGTAGTAGCTTGGGTGGTGACATATGAGTTGTTCTCTTAGAGGGTGATTAGAAACCGATTGAGCTAGCGTGGATCTCAGGTACCAAATTGGGCTGATCAGATGGACATGTTAATTACATCGTAATTAACTGGTGCCTAAAGGGTTTTTTCTTCTTTAAAAAAATAAAGTGTTTATTTGGTCAGTGTCTGTTTGGTAATCGAGTGTTGGTGTTGTTGGTAGTTTACTACTGATAATAGTTTACGCTTTACCTGAGAACTAAACACCTTCAAAGACTGGGTAATTCAGTAAGGCAAAGCAATGGAAAGTAGTAGTTGATATTTTTAATTGTTGTCATGGTATTAGTTGAGGTGTTAAAGGGAAGGTGGGTGCTTCAATATATATATATATATATATATATATATATATATATATATATGTATATATGAAGCATATATATATATATATATATATATATATATACATACTAACAAAATTAATCAGGGTCATCCATATTATAGCCAAATTCTAACTTATATAAAGTAATAAAAGGTATTTTACAATCTTTTGATCGGACATCCAGGTTGTGAATTAAGTGTAATATTTATTTATTTCAGCACGGGAAACCATGCTATGCATTAATTATAACCTATATTGAATCTACCTGGCACTTAGACCCTTGCAGCCAATTTGCATGCCAATCGTAATGTTTTAAGGATGGATCGATGGATGCTTCACCATTCCCAGCTAACACTATCTCTAAGGCCTACTGGGATGACTATAAAGGGATAGAACAACCATAATCTTATTTGCCAGAGCACCAAATTGCAATTTTAATAATTTATTGAAGTTAAATCTCATTTCAATAATCTATCAATAACTTTCAGCAATAATATTTAATGAATGGGTTAATAAATAATCAATCGATTAAGTGACCACTGAGAATGCATTAAAATATTAATATTAATTTTCTTGGAAATTCTTAGTTATTCTTAGCATGCTCTCTATTCACCATCATTAAAGTCACAATTAAAATTTTGTTTGATTACAAATAATTCTATATCCATCTCCACCTTCCTGATCCATATCCCCCATCATCCTCACATTCATAGGTCTATTGCACTATTATCTTATTTATTATTAAATTTTCCATTGTAATAGCTCATTTCTCCCATTATTATCTCTTCTCAGGGTTTTTAGAACATTAAGGTGTGGAGGTCGAACAAGCTGCTATGAATTATTGGTGATAAACACCCCTCTCATGATCACCTCCAAGGTGATTTTGGCTGTCTTTAATGTAGTTAAATGTCTATTTACATTAAAGGTCGAATAATAATCTTTTAGAAATAATTCATTATAAACATATTCACAATTAAAATAAAATTATAAAAAATGCATCTAGAGAGGTGTTTGAATACAACGGATGGGGAAAGGATTTTATGCCCACCTACTGCATCCACTATCACTCAATAACCATCTCTGTTCATAATTTATATTTCAAATATATTAAATTATTTGTATTGCTGTGCCACATAAGATAGGAAAATTAACCATTTCAAATACATTTTACCGGATATTAGTTACGAAAATGATGATTCAACTATTAATAATAATATATTGATGTAAGATTGGATTTGAGATATCTAGATTATAATAACCCACAAAACATTGAGACTACACCAATTTTTATTTAAAACATATAACAAATTTTATTAACATACTACAATTCAATACATAAGATATTCATTCACTTGATGACTCAGGCTTTCCTCTGTTCTACAATCGTATTTTGATATAATAAAAAAAAAAACTAAATAGATAAATATCCCTAAATCAATAAGTAATGTCAAGAGGTTTTAAACTATAAATATTCATTTTTAATTATTTGGGAATCAGGATTGCCATGGAGTAATATTAATATCAGATGTATAAAAATAATATTTACCTTTACATATATTATGTTTTGTTCTCATTTTACCCCATATATAGAGAATATTAAATTTCTTCCCCGTGTTTCATGCTTTTAGCTACTGATTTGTTTCCAAGGGTAATGCTTCCAATATTAAAATTTAATAATTTTATTTAATTATTTTAACATAACATTCCTTCACCCTAAACTTTACAATAGAGATATTTTATGCATGGTGGGACTAAGTTAATTTTAGTTGCTCTTCAAATGTTAACGAATTGGTATCCAGGTCAATCATCATCACATGTGCATACATACTATATTCATGTTCTTATGACAATCATAATATTTTTAGGAATATTACCTTTCCAAAGAGGTTCTCAGCTGGTTGTAAATATATTTATTAAATAATTTTAGATATGCATTGCTCACAATATTCATAGGTTTCATTTAACTCATAAGTTGAATATTTATTGATGTTATTACTTTTGGCTCTTATTGATAAATTAAAATGTATCAACAAAACAATGTTCAAGTACACCAATCGCACACACACACTATCCACACTCATCCTGACATCAAATTGAGTTTGCGACCCTGTATCCAACATTTATAAATAATGCTTAGTTATAGCTATATTTCATACATCCATAAAGAATATCAACATTAACATGAGGCAGACAGTGACCCAAATAAGAGAAAACCTTTTCACTAAGTTTGAGGTATACTAGGACTGTTATTGCTAGTCATACAAAGAGACTTGAGTTTACCTATTCACCTGTGGCCATCAACAAAGACATCATCTTACAGTGGAGAAAATAACCAAATGATAAAACTCTTCCACTGTGTTTAAATACTTTATAAATATAATATAAATATCTTAGGGAATGAGCTAAACTATGACTCCACTGGCTTGGTACAAACCATTTGTCCATCCACATTATATACAGGTCTAACATCAATTTGTACAAGCAAAACTTCCATACCTACATTACTCTTGTGAAATAGTACACTGGAACATGAGCCAACAATTTTTCCAAGCCTTAATTAGCTTGTATCTAGCTTTAACTTTATGATAATAATAATAAGAAGAAACGTGTACCAAAATTTTAAAACTACTTCTTTGCACTTTTATAGTATAATGATGATGTTTTAGCCCAAGAGTCACACAACCTTCATAAAACATAGCATTAGGTCTAAGCACTTGACAAAAATTCCTGATCCGATTTAAAAACATTTCCCACAACAATATCTCTCTCACTCTTATCATAAAAAATGTAAAGCATTTAAAACAAGGTACACACAAAATATCTTGATATTAATTTCATCTACCCCCAAAATAATAATAATAATAATAATAATAATAATAATAATAATAATAATAATAACAACAACAACAACAACAACAACAACAACAACAACAACAACAATAATAATAATAATAATAATAATAATAATAATAATAATAATAATAATAATAATAATAATAATAATAATAATAATAATAATAATAATAATAATAATAATAATAATAATAATAATAATAATAATAATAATAATAATAATAATAATAATAATAATAATAATAATAATAATAATAATAATAATAATAATAATAATAATAAAAAGCATTTAACAGGTACACACAAAATGTCTTGATATTAATTTCAACTACCCCCAAAATAATAACAATTATAATTCTACCATGCATTAAATTTAAATGGATATATATGATAAAAAAAATATTTTTCTTTCTTTTTTTTTAGATTAAATGTTCTACATAAATATCAAAATAATAAAAATATACTTAAATAGTTCTCCAGAAATGTCCTCCAGGTTTTTGGTCTCCATTTTTATCTTTTCCCTTTTTTGATTTGTTTGTGTGCACACATGGCATGATGTGGAAAGAGTTCTTCTGATAGAGCTCGATTCCTATGCCAAAATCTACAAAATTTTTACACTGCTGAGAAGATTTCTTCATTTTGGTTTCTGTGGATTACAGCTGAATAAAACTTGTTTTAATTTTAAATATACAAGTCCACTTCTTGATGTATTTTCAGTTCACTTATTATTCAGATTTAACACTTTATATGAAATTATAGTGCTCAGATTTAATGCTTTATATACAAAATCAAAATTTAGATTTTCTTATTTTCTGTACAGACAATGATGACATTGATTTACTTCAGGAGATTGATGTGCACCTAACTTAAACTTTACATAAGAGTCTTTTCTTACATATATTATTAAATTTGGCAAAGTTTGTTTTCCCAAAAGAGAGACAAAATAACTTAACAAACGACTTCTTCTCTTTTTTTCAAAAAAAATCTCTTTAAACTTTTGCAGCAAAGCTTCTCTATAAACCAATGATGAGAGAACTTGCAAGTGAGATTGAGATAGAGCTAGCTACCCCTCCACAAAAGTGTGAGGTCTTATAGTGTCTGGATTTCTTACCCCCCTCCATCAATGACCTTCCAATGGCTCTTCCAATGTCTGGTCAGTGTTTTTTCTGATTAATTGCCTATTGTTTCTTTTTCTTTCTGGTTATTTTAAACTTTTGCCAACTTGAAAAACCACAAGCCAAATTCATTTCTGCCTTCCAATAGATAATCACCAATTAATTTTAAACTTAAATTCCTGGGTCATATATATCACTTAAATCACTTTAATGATTTACTTTAGCAACTCTATTCTGTGAGAATCTTTCCAAAGAACAAATGACAGAAAACTCTCTCCTCAGAATAAATGAAAGAAAGCTCTATTCCCCCTTTTACTTTTTCTATAATAATAATAAAAAATGTATAGCAGCTCAACTTCAAACCCAGAATCTTGGATGAAATTTTGGCTGCTAAGAATAAACTATTAAAACTAATTAATTTTTTTCTTTAGACAAGTTCCTCACGAGAGACACATGGAATAATTATTATTTATTTGTGAACTTTATAATTAAAATCTACAACTAGATTAAATATACACACATGTCTCATATATACAATTTTAATCAAGTAATTGATTAATATTCTAACCCTTAATTATTATTATTATTTTTTTACAATTTAATTACATGAAAGATTTAACCTGTTCTTGTAAAACTATGATTATCTGTTTTATTTAGTATTGATTTATGGAACAATTTAATATTAAAGATATAATTTGTTAGATAAGCAATATTTATACATCATTTAATAGTTGGAATGAAAAGAAGACAGAGGAGTGTGCAATTTATAAAACTACTTTAGAGAATGAAAATAATCTTTTGGTTAGAAATCTTTTAATGACAAATGTTTAGATTGCATACCAAGTAAAACGTAAACAATCCCTAAGAATATGGGTTCCAACCTAGCATTGGCTAGAAAGTTTGTCTATTGAAGAAAAAATATATATACAAACTATGAGGAAAATTTTTATTAAACATTATCTTACATAGTTAATTTAAAAAAATGGAGTCTTGGGCAAACCCAAGTTCTGCAATATATATATATATATATATATATATATATATATATATATATATATATATATATATATATATATATATATATATATATATATATATATATATATTATTAAGACACATTTTACAGGTTCATCCATGTTAAAAAAATTTAAATATTGATATACCAGATGTTTCGACTTTATCACACAAGTCATCTACTGGGTGATGAAAGATAGAAAGATGGTTGTAGAGACATTACAATCATTGATTTTAAAAAAATATTAAAGTTCCACCAATAGCAAAAATGTTAAATTAAGAATGATTTTTTGAAATAATCCTTCCAAATAGGAAAAAGTTTGCATGTATTATCTCATTTATTGATACAATTTGGCCATTAAAGTATCTCAATGGCTTCTCTAATTGGGCACTGGTAGAAATTATCACATCTGGATATGATCCTGGTACTAGAAAAATAAATTTTATGACCTGAATCCATAGTATGGAGTGAGAGTGCTGATGATGATGAGTGTTGTTTAATTGCATTAGCATGCTCATCTCTCCTAATACTGATGCTATGATTACTCATACCTATGTAAGAAGCTTTACAATTTTTACATGAGATTTGATAAACACAATGACATTCAAGAGGGATTGAATTCTTAGACTTAGTTATTACATTGCTGATATTTTGATGATTAGAAAACGCTGTATTTATATTATAGTGCTTTAATATATGTCCAATACTGTCTGTAGTTCCTTTTATATATGGAACACAAATCCCAATAGTTCATTTATCATCTTTTTGTTTCCTATTTTGTCCATTTTGGGCTTGAAATAATACTTTTTTAATAAATTTATCATTATAACTATTTGCTAATGAAATACTATTAATATGATATATTTTTTCTTTCAGATGTGACTTATCTGAAATCTTATTTGCTCTATTTAAAAGAGTTTTGGCTACGGAAACTATCTGAGTTGGGTGATGATGAGAATGGAAATGGAAATATCTATCCATGTGTGTGTTCTTTCTGTAAATCTAAAAAGGTAAACTATTTGGTGTTCTGGTGACTAGAACATCAAGAAATATGAGTTTTTCATGAGACTCTGTCTCTATTGTAAATTTAATATGAGGATGCATATTATTTAAGTGTAAGAAAAAAATCATCTAATTTATTTTTTCCATGTTGCCATATGACAAAAGTGTCATCTATGTAACTGAGCCAAATGAAAGGTTTTAAAGATGATGATTCTAAAGCACGAGTTTTTATATTTTTATGAATAAATCAGCTATTACTCCTGAGATAGGTCAGCCCGTAAGAGTGCCAAAAACTTGTCTGTAATGCTGTCCATTATATACAAAATATGTGTTCAAAGACAATGTTTAATCAAAGCAATAATATGGTTTGGTAAATTGCAATTTTGTGAAATTACATTTACAGCTTCATCAATTGGAATGTTTGTAAACAAAGACACGACATCAATACTGACCAGAATGTCATTAGCATAAATTTTTAAATTTTTTAAAACAGAAATAGAATGAAAAGAGTTTTTAATGCATAATTTAATAGATGGGATTGTAGGTTTAATGAAATCAATAAATATCTAGCTAAAATATGAGTTGGAGATCCTATTGCGCTTACTATAGGAGGAACGGAGGTATCTGGTTTGTGAATTTTTGGAAGTCCATACAATTTTGGACAGACACATGACTTTTCATGAGGAATTATTTTATTTTTTATCTCTGTTTCAATAGGCTATTTATTAATAATGGCTTTTGTTGTTTTTCCAAATACATAGTATGATCTCTTTTTGATGGTTTATAAGTTTTATCATTAAGCAAATCTAAATTTTTTTTTATTGTAAATGTCACGATCCATAACAACAATAGCATTACCTTTATCAGCGGAAAGTACAACAATTGATTTGTCGAATTTTGTATTATTTAATCCTTGTCTTTCTTTCTCTGAAATATTTTCAGGAAGCTTAGCTTTTTTAAAAATATTGCAAATCTCGGCTCTAGCCAAATCATCCGATGAAGAATCTATTTTATTGACAGCTGATTCAACATTACAAACATTTTTTTCAAAAGGTATTCGGAAAGGCGTTAAAACAAAATTAAAACCTTCTTCTAAAACCGAAACTTTATCTGTAGTGGAGGCTTTCTTTGACAAATTATAAACGGTTTTTTTGATTTGGATATGTAATGATTGTTGATTCTGTTCTAATTAGCATTTGTAATTTTTTTCTTTTGTTTTGCTGCTACAAATTCCGAATCTTTATTCGATCTAAATTTTGCAATACACTAAAAACTAGTCCACAGTAAAGGATGTATTTTATTACTAAGGAATAAACGTAAATCCAGCAATACTTTATCAATTTTGTCTAGATTTTCCCGAGTTTTTTTAATAAAAGAATTTAAAATAATATTGTTTGTTTTTCTTAGAATTTTACTAATATTGTAATTTTTCTTATGAAACATAATTTTACAAGTGGATATAATGCTGTGATTTTTACATGCTAACAGAAAATATAAAGTAGTAAGTAACTTACATTTCTTAATTCACGTTCTTTCAAATAATCGAAGCTGTTTAAATATTTCCTATCCATAGAAGTTAATAATTTTGATACGAAGATGTTCACAGGTTGGATATATAAAAGACATTTTGTGGATTTATCTGTGTTAAAAAATTTTGAATATTGCTATAACGACGACCGACGTTTCAAGTTGATCACACAAGTCATTTACTGGGTGATAAAAGATAGAAAGGCGGTTGTAGAGATGCTACAATCACTTATTTGAAAAGTAAAAAACCGTTAAAGTTCCACCAATAGCAAAAATGCTAAATATTTTTTTAAAAAAAATCTTTTCAAATAGGAGGAAGTTTACATGTATCATCTTGCTTTTGATACAATCTGGCTTTCTAAGTATCTCAATGACTTTTCTAATTTTGCACTGGTAGAGATTATCATATCTGGATATGATCCTGGTACTAGAAAAAATCAATTTTATGACCTGAATCTATAGTATGGAGTGAGAGTGCTGTTGCTGATGAGTATTGCTTAACTGCATTAGCATGTTCATCTCTCCTAACACTGGTGCGGTTACTCATACCTATGTTAGAAGCTTTACAATTTTCACATGAGATTTGATAAACACCATGACATTCAAGAGGGATTGAATTCTTAGGCTTGGTTATTACATTGCTGATTTTTTGATAAGTAGAAACTGCTGTATTTATATTATAGCACTTTAATATATGTCCAATATTCTCTGTAGTTCCTTTTACATATGGAACACAAATCCTAATAGCTGATTTATCATCTTTTTGTTTCCTATTGTGTCCATTTTGGGTTTGAAATAAGACTTTTTAATAAATTTATAATTATAACTATTTGCTAATAAAACATTATTAATATGATATATTTTTTCTTTCAGATGTGACTCATCCGAAAGGTTATTTGCTCTATTTAAAAAGTTTTGGCTACGGAAACTATCTGAGTTGGGTGATGATGAGAATGGAAATGTAAATATCTGTCCATGGGTGTATTCTTTCTGTAAATTAAAAAAGATAAAGTATTTGGTGTTCTAGTGACTAGAACATCACGAAATAGAGGTTTTCCACCAGACTCTGTCTCCACTGTAATTTTAATATGAGGATGCATATTATTTAAATGTAAGAAAAAGTAATGTAATTTATTTTTTCCATGTTGCCATATAATAAAAGTGTCATCTATGTATCTGATCCAAATGCAGGGGTTTAAAGATGATGATTCTAAAGCAAGAGTTTCTATATTTGCCATGCATTAACGTTTTTTTTTTTTCAAATCAGTATAGTAACGCCTCTACAACCGTCTTTCTATCTTTTATCACCCATTAGATGACTTGTGTGATCAAATCGAACCGTCGGTATATCAATATTTAAAATTTTTTAACACGAATGAACTTGCAAATCATGTCTTTTCAATATGCAACCCGTGGAAATCTTTTTATCAATATATATATATATTTTAAATAGTAAATGCTGTTTTAGCAAATAATCCAAACGTTCACTTTAATAGCCAACAATATTTTAGTTATCTATTAATATTTTCATTTATTTAAAAGTATATTTTGCTTAAAACAAAAGTATTAAACGTTTCTTGTCCTATATTTATAACTAACTGTCTACTCTATTAATAATAACTACTTCTCTCTAACTAAATTATTTAAATTTGAATAAAATTTTCTGTTACATTATGTAAATCATAAGATCAATAGAAATCGTCATGACCTATATTATAAAGTAAAAGTTTTATAACTTGTTCATCAGTACACCTTTTATTGTAGTTACAAACGCATATTTTATTTTGGTGCAGTAAGTATGTTTAATATTTGCTCTGATTTTAACTTTTCTTATACAAATCAGACTATTTTTCCAAATATCTTTGAGTTACCGTTCGTCAAACCATCTTTACTAATTATGGCACCTATAATCTGGATGGTTGGAGTTCCAAGTAATATTTTAACCGCAATAATATTCACAAAAATGCAATTGGATGAAAAGATGAGGAAATTGTTTGTTTTATCCTGTGTCTATGAGATTTTTATATCTAATATTATGGTGCCTTTATTTTATCAAATCAAATACGATATTCTACAGTATTTAACACAATACTCATGGTTTATATAACAAAAATTTATATTACATTAGCGGTTGCTTTGACTCAAAATACTTATTTTCTTATGTTGGTCCTTACAATCACTAGATATTTAGCTTTATATAAACCTCACTGGTATAAATCTTGGAAATCTCTCAAGCTTATATATATACTACTTTTATTGTTATTTGTTTTGGACATAATATGTAATCCATATCTAACGGAAGTATATCAAAGTATAATTACATTTTATGATAGGCAAAAAAAATATTTATATGTTCTTAATAAAGAATGGCTTTTTTCATCTGTCATTCTTCCAACAGTGATCTGCTACGCATTCTTTTTCATTATAACTCCTTTATTAATTTCATTAATGATTAACTTCTTAATTCTTACAAAATATAAACAAGTAACAAATAAAAAAATACAACTCAAAAAGATAACTAATCGCCAAAATATTGAAATTGATGATAAAATAATGTCCATTGCTATTTTACTAAACGGTATGCTTGGTATTAAAACAATTTCTATTCTTGCAGCTTTTACCAGTGGGATTACAATTCTTATAAACGTTAGATTATCAAGTGATTTCAATATTCGTTTATTATATACTATAGGTGGATTTATGTTGTTTTATTTTGTAGAATATTTTACTATTAATATCCAATTCCTTGTATATTTTATCACGAATAGACAGTTCAGGGAAGTTGTCATCAACATATTATATTCAGTAAAAAAAATTTTGAAGATTGGTAAAAATGAAGATTAAACATTTTTTTAGCAAGCACAATATTTAGCAATAAGCATACAAAACAACAGCTGTAATTTTAAATGTTTTAACAAAATATCATAAAAATACTAAAACTTTTACGTCCATTCATGGAAAATCCATAACATAAAAGTTTAAAAAATATATAAATGTGTATGCAATGTTCATTTTTACATTGTTCCTTTTTTGTTTTTTTAGATTATGTCATAGAAGGTTTAAAATAAATCTATTATGTTTATACCTATAACGATTATATTGTGGCTTACTTAAAATGAAAAAAAAAAAAATATCGAATATTTTCTAAAGTGTTCACTTTGTAAGCACGCGCGCGCACACACACATTATATATATATATATATATATATTGTAATGGACACATATATATATATATATATATATATATTGTAATGGAAACTATAATAGCATGTCATATACGTAAAAGGAGAAAAGAAATTGCCCCTAACGTAGGATGGCAAATGTAATGGAAAATATGATGGCCCCAGTTAGTACTGCCAAATGTAATTGAAAACGTATATACTATGTATGAAAAGATGAAATTAATGTAATATAATAGGATGCTATAATGAAAAGATACACTTGCCTTAAGCATAATAAAAATATAATAGAATGTAATATCTAAATGAAGATGAAATCAACCCAATCGTTAAGTGGCTAAAATGTAATGAAATGCTTGTCCATAACTACTAACCAATTAATTAATCGAGCTCACATATGACAATAGTATACCCCACAACCACTATTCAAATAATCAAGTCAAATGTTGCAAGATACCAACATGAAATGGAATACCAAATAGAGATGAAATCATTCCAATAATAGTGGATTAATTAAAATGGACAATCTGTTTCCACCATCATGTATCTCAGGTTTTGATCAGTTTTCATTCAAAAATAAATATAATAAAATATAACTAATTCCAAACAGTGAATATAAATTAAATAATGAATTAGGTTTTGATGTTTAACTTTATATGGATAAATTACTAATTTAGAAAGTAAATGGGTAATATTTACTAAGGCAATAAACCTAAAGCATGTGTGGTTAAAAATGCAAAGCTAGGGACCTCTACAAGTTTTAACCATAAGGTTATGCCTTGAAAGAAAAGAGGGGAACCTTGTTTACTTCAGCCTACTTTCTATATAAATAGGTGAAGCTAAAGCGGTTAGATCTGAGAGCATGAAGCTATTTAATACTGCTCTATGTGTAATAATATCTTACACATGAGTGAATATATTTTAATTTTTACTTATATTGTTACTTTGGGTAGCTATATGCAAAAGAAACGTAAATATTATAGAGCATTAACAAAGGCATGATAACTGGTTAATTGTCAGGGTGAACTTATATATATATACACAAACAAGATAATACATGATTCAATATTTCAATTACTTATGGATTATAAAAATAATCTACTAATACACAATATTACCATTTAATCGATGGATGAATTTGTCAAACAAATAATAACTGATGTACTAAAAAGAGAAAAGACATATTAATAAATTTTAAATGAAAACTCAAAGTCCTTCTTTTTATATAAAACAAACGATATAAGCTTTATTCCAAGGTTGTGATTTTATATTTTATAATAGTATATATATATTCTAACCTGTCTCATGTCTATAGTCACTTCCGGGGTAATATCTAATATTAAATATAATGGGTTAGATCAGTTAATAATTACGTTTGGTTAAATGCAAATAATTGATAAATAAAATATCCTGCATTATATTAAAACATTCTACAAGCAAAATAATGAAAAGGTTTAGTTTGTAAAATAACATAAATAAAATATTTATTATGCCATGAGACTTGGAAGTGAAATACAGATGATAAGAAAGATTACATTAAACCAATATCCCACAGGATACTACCTCAATTGCATAAGAACACTCACCCCCTATTACTATCTCAAATAAATAAACTCATTGTATTCTTACAACTTAAATAAATTCTACTCATTAGATTAAACTAATAATTAAATCTTAATCTTTTATTCTACAATAATTTAGCTCAATAAAATCTCAGGTTCATAAAACTATTTTAAGTTAATTAAAATCACTGTAGTAAAACATGATAAAATATTTTTATGTCTTACTCTACTACACCTAATTATTATTATTATATTATTATGAATAATAATAATAATAATAATAATAATAATAATAATAATAATAATAATAATAATAAAAATAATAATAATAATAATAATAATAATAATAATAATAATAATAATAATAATAATAATAATAATAATAATAATAATAATAATAATAATAATAATAATAATAATAATAATAATAATAATAATAATAATAATAATATTCTTCTTCATTGGATGAACTAATTTTTATGTATCTTTTCTTCATTATAATTTTTATTATAATAATAAAACAATAAAATACTATAATATAATCTTTTATTTTCATATAATAACGCAATAAATATGTGGTAGCATTTTATAATCTGAAAATTATATGTGTTGCAACAGGTAGCATATAATTCGATGTACTATTATAATAATCAATTTATGACCATAAGATAATGTAAAATGTGATTACTTAAATAAATAAATTCCAAGAAAATATTAAAATTCTTAAAATAATACTTTAATTATTTCTGTGCAAAATGTTATGTTTGATTCAATTATTCTGTGTATATTATGCATTTTAATGGGAAAGAAAATAGTCTGAACACACAAATTTCGAAAAACAAATTTAACAAAGTTTTATTATAATAATAATAAAAGAAAATAACAATTTATTTACAATATTTACACTTGACATCCTAAATATGCACCATTATACATTTCTTATTAATTATAGTTACTAAAAACAATAGATAATCTATTTAAGTCTTCACTCTGACTTAAAAATAATAATAATAAAACAATACAATTTTATTTATCTTTTTGTGATCAATTTTTATGATGAAATTACATTTCTTTATACTTATTTTAACATATCATATCTTTAAATATTATTTCACTATGCTTCCTTTTGAAGCATCCATTGAAACATAGTATGGAAAACTCAAAAATAATAATATCGAGTATGGATCTTTTACTAAAACAATTTTTGTTTTGCAATGTTGAAAAATACCATATAAAATATCTACTGTTAATTTATTACTAGACTGCGTGGACATTGTTGTTCATTACACTATGATTATTAAATACAATATATCATATTTAACATTACTCTAATACTGAATAGCTGTAATCATTGATGTATTCCTTATTATTTAAATAAATATGAAATTGTACCTATGCTTATTTTATATCAGTTTGCATCATAACATTATATCTTAAAAATATGTAATACTCATAAAAATTGAAATAAAATAACTAAAATTTCTTTAGATTTCAAAAACCCACTTTGCTTTATTTAATTTGTTCTTAACATTTATTTTATTTCCAAAACAAATTTAGAACATATTTTATGATTCTTTACTATTTTGGGTCCATTCCAAGATGCACAAACTCTACTCCTCCTTACACATAAATGAACTTATCTTATTCATATGATAACCTATCTTATACTCTAAATTATTTATTATTTCTTTACAAAAAATATAATACTGTGCGATGTAGTTACTTTGGAAATCGAAATAGCAAATAGATGTGTAGGCCTAGGGAAGAAAACTAGAATCTAACTCATAGTACATATTGGATAAAAATACCATGGTACAGTTTATCTATAAAAAATAGAGGCATGACCTATTCTATCTAATGTCCTTCAATACTAACAATGTTGTCAAAGCTATTTCTCTAGCTTTATTGAAACATCAATACTTAAAGAAAATAGACACTGCCCACAAATAAATATATGGTTGTTTTACAATAGCATATTGAAACTACTGAAGGGTGCTATTTCTGTGATAGTGCACAGAAATATACCGTTTAGGTGGCCTATCACCACTAGCCAATGTTCTATTTCTAAGGCATAAGCCTAGAAATAGTCCATTCAGGTATGAGGTGGCTGCTAAGTGTCTATTTCTACACTAATGCACAGAAACATGACATTGAGTCTGCCACAGAAGCTATCATGTCAGCTTACAGCTCAGATTTGTGCTAAGCATTTTTGAGCTGCAATCACATTTCACTTTTGGCTGCAGTATCGGGTGAGGGTGTCTGGAATTGCGAGTGTCAGAACTATTTTAATATTCATTAAGACCACCTCCCCTCTATCTGCAATCTCTTAAAAATGTCTACTAACAATTATTGGCAGAGTCTCATGCTTCCCTAACTCCCATGTCCTGTTCCAAAAATTCACCAAGTGTAGGTACAAGCATGATTCGGATCAAATCACGCTCTAAGTTTCGTTTCTGCGAGAAACAATGGTGAGCTTCATCGTGTTATGTTTGCTTAGGAATTCTAACCACCCACCCCCTTCTCTCCCAAAGTTGGACCTTTTGGTTGTAAATGTTTGGTAGCATTAAATGGAAATCGATTTGATGATTTTTGTAATTTATTATAAAACATCAACAAAAACATAAAAAAAAAGAAGTAACTGATTTTGTCATAGAATACGTGACCACCACATCCAACAAAATAAAGAAATGTAAATAATGAAAAGAATTTTTCAAAAGTAACTCCTTTTTTAAAATTCATTTCGATTGATGTACCCTTTTTTGATTTGTTGTTGTTGTTGTTGACATTTTTATCGTTCCAAAAAGTTTTATTTGATAGATAGTAGTAAGTTTTAAATGTGATCAACAAAATTAAAAACACACATAAAACAACAACAAAAAAAAAAGAATTCCCGGCCACAAGGAAAAAAAATTCTAAGTAATGAAAAGAATAAAAATAACAAAAAATGAAGTACTTTTTTAAAAGCAATTTTTTGATTTCTGCATATTTTTTTTTGATTTTTGTTGTTGTTGTTGTTGTTGCTTGTTGAAAAATGTATTTGATATTAACTTTATTTTGAAATGTGATAATATAAGGAAACCTGGTGGTGACGGCCATGCAAACAGTATATTTATCTTTGTATACAAACAAAGCCCACCCTTTGACAGTTTCAACATGCTATTGTAAAACAACCAAATATGCAACTACAGGGCATTGTTAACTGAACTGTATATTTAATAAGATTACAAAAAATGCTGTTCCTATTCCATTAATACATCTTACATTGATATCTCTTTGGTTTCATGTTCTCCAGATTACTCCCAAAGTCACTATCTTATGACCATTTCCTAATAGATTTATCAAACTTACACCAACAAATGACTAACTCACATATTCAAAATAATAAACAAAGTTCAATTGTAATTAGAGCGATCTCACTGATCTAAAAAAAGTCTGTTTTACTTTCCTATTCCATATTCTTAAAACACATACAAACTAGTCATATAAATACTTTGAATATCCAATAATATTAAAGTTGTTTTTAAAAGAATCATATAACTATTCATCATCATGTTGTGTTATATTACTAATATCAAATTAAAGTATGCATATTCCCAGAAATAAATCCTAATCTCATAATTTAAATGTGTTGTACAAATGTGTTTGCATACAACTTACATTCAAACTTCCATACATTATAATTCATTGGCAATCTGCAAAAAAGAAAACAAAAAATGCATCATAAAATATATCAATATTCACAACTCTTACCTAAGTGATATTGTCTTGTCATCACTTATGATGTTTTCATGTCCATTAGTTAAATAAAACATTACATACATGAAATACATCCATACTTTTACACTTAAAATGTTAACTTATTTAAATTATCAAGTTATTTTATTATAAGATTATAATATCATTAATACTAAATTAATATTCATGTTCCTACTCTTCTAATTAAAATAATATTACACTTTAAAAATTAATAAATAAGTCAAAACCATAATTATGTATATCTTCAGCTGACGAATGTATTTTCTAAAGTTCAAATCTTTTTATTTTTCCACAAGAGTTTTTTTTTTTAAAAAAATGTTCTCCTAAGAGCTTTTAAAAACCCCAACCATTACTACATTTTTTTGCTTGACAATGAATAACTGCTCCAAATTTGCACATGCATTGTAAATCCTTCCAGTGTGATGAGCAAAGTTTAAAAATGAATAATAATAATAAAAAAATTATGATGTCTGAATCTTGGAAAATTAATAAAAATAATCATTGATCAGTTCTGGAAAAGTTTATAGAATAATAGTTTATAGTTTCTATTATCCAGAACAATGATTAGTAAAATAATAATAAAATCATAAGATTGAAAAATAATCTCTTGAATCTTCCATTCTATAGAATTCTGAATCAGCTTGGTGATGCATCATATTTCAGGTAACTTAATTACGCGTAATCCAGATAAAACTTTTTGTGCTATATTTAAAATATTTCCATCTCCATAAGTTCAGTAATGGTTGGTTTATAATCCATTTTTATAGGTTTACTCTTCAGAATAATTTTACTATTTATTATCCATTTGTAGCTGTTTGATTACTGTTTTATAATTATAAGTTTTTAAATAATTTTACGAATGCATATAACCTTATATAAGTTAAGTTTCATTACATACATTCTTAAAATATTCATTTAAATAGCAGTTCTTATAGTTTTCTTTTAAATATTTCCAATGTTTTTCTTCAAAAAGGATAAAACATTTATTTCTATAACATTGTTTTTCCATAAAATTATTATAAAAAAAACTTGTCATACTACTTATTGATCTTAAACATGACTATGTCGCTATTATAAAAACAAATTTTGGTTCACTTTTAATCCACAAGTAGTTTTTCAGTTAAACTTACTGCACAATGTCCAAAATAATTCTGTGCTTATAAGAATAGTTCTCTTGGTCAATACTATTAATATTATATTAACAATTATTATTCTTATTTTTAAAATTTTCTTCATTAAATATGCTTCAATTATTGGCATTCCCATATTTTTTACTGTGAAGTTATATTACATTTGATGAATAATCCTTGTAACGGAACTTTAAATTAGCAATGCATATTTTTTAATAAAGTTATTAAAATATATTTATATTACACTCTCTTTGCAAATACTTTAAAATAAATATCCTATTAGTTTGCAAATAAATTACACGAGAGCACTAAAAATTGACTAAAATAAAAAATTTTAAATTACTATCACATCAATCACCACTGACACACAAAATCAACCATGCAACAGTATTTATACCCTACAAAATACCTCATCCTATTGGTGGATTTTTACTTTTCATTTGATACTGAATATGCATATTGCTACAGTCTTACACAATTAAATTTAAAAAATAAAATAAAATATGTCTCATTATAAGTTTAAAATATTATTTAAAATATTAATTTTAAATCAATTATTATACTTTACTAAATTAATTAAACATTTAAAATGACTTTTAAAAACAATATTTAATAAATTTATCCCACTCTTAATATTTAATTTATCTATTTTATTTAAAAAAAATATTTAACTTTTTATTAGCTGTACTCGGCTTATAATAGTATTTAAAACATTTTATAATGACTGATTTAATATTTTCCCTTATGATATGCAAATAAATATTCAATTCTATAATGCAATTTTTAAAATATTTTGAACTTTGTTAATACAAATACTAGCAAGCATGTGTTTATAGCTATATATATACAGGTCACATGACTGATAGATGAGACAGATTGTATCTGATTTTCTGTCTGAAAATAAACACTAAATTGCAACACTTATTATATGAAATAAATAATACAATAATATAAAGTTTGGAATAATAATTTGGATAATATAGAATTAAATATAACTTTTCCTACCATAAAACTTACTTTTAAAATATATGATATTAATTATAATTATTAAATATAATTTATATTTTTAAATGTAGCATTTATTTAACTATAAGTTTTAACTATTAAAATTAAACTTTTTAAACATACTTAAACATTTATAGCTGTGTTATTTATTATGGCCAGTTTTTCCAACCATATGTAATTAATATTTTTAGCTTTACTTAACTGTTTTTAAGTTATTTATCATAATTTTAAGCATTATATATTTTTATTTAGCTATAAATTGTACTTTTAAGATATTATCAATACAATATAACTATTACCCAAAGAGAACACATTCTAAATTTAAAATTTTTAGTAATTTGCTGTAATGTGCTGATTCTTACCTATAGAAAAGGGCACATAACCTACCCTTCCAATAAAAATTTTAAATTAAACATCTATCTTAATATTTATTCTATTCAATTATACTTACTATTTTTACCATCTTTTACAACTAAATTTATTTTGCACTATTGAAACATAAACTAATATACTATTTGAACATAAGAAATTATAAAATATTTGGACACTATATTTAGAATCTCAACTAGAAATTCCAAAAAAAAAATTTTTTTTCTACACTTCAGAAAGCTATGGGGTAAGACTTCTAGTGTTATACTTCCCTTTTTCACCATCTGCTGTAGTCAACATGAACACATTTTCTCCAACTTTGCAAGAGATCTTATATGGACCCTCATATAACTCAAGGAATTTTTTTAGATTGATTTCTTTGATGGTTGTTAACATGGGGTGTTCTAACAAGAACTAGATCATCAACTTTAAATGGATGTGGCCTGTTATGGGATTTTTTTACTCTCTTAGCACCCATAATATGCAGCTTTACTTTAGCCTGATTTATATCTTGATTTACATTTATTGGTTCTCTCACTATAGGTAGAGGTGTTTGAATTAGTAATTTTTATGTTTACCATAGGGTAGATGGAAAGGTGTAAAACCTGTGGAGTCATTGCAAGTACTGTTGATATAATTAACCACCTCAGAGAGTTTATGAACCCATTTTTTATGATCATTGGCTACATAAACCCTGAATAATCTAATGAGCTCCCACATTACACGTTCACAATGATTAGACTGTGGGTTTCTGATGGAGCTCATAATATGTTTGAGGTGTTGAGTTCGAATCCACACATTTCATCTACTAGATATAAAAGCAGTTGCATGATCAGTAAGAATTATTTGTTTTAACAACTAATGGTAATTGATAATCAAGCATGCAATTGATTACATAATGTGTGCTGGTTTTAGGTACCAGATAGGCTGAGACTAGCTTACTAAAAACATCATATGTTACAAGTATAAATTTTTGATGATTGAATAGTGGAAGGGGCGCATAAAAATTGATCACTAATAATTCATTAGGATGATCTGGAATAATGGCCTGCATGATTCCTACATAAGATTTACTACAATGTTTAGATTTTAGGCAAATATTACACATTTTAATTTTTTTAATTACGTGTTTATAGATTTTATTCCAATAAAATATTGACTTTAAAGCATACATAATTTTTGGTGCTCCATAGTGCACATAGCTACTATGAATGTCCATGATCAGTTTATCAATCATGGAGCTAGGGACAATAATCCACCATAATTCCCCCTGATTAGAATTTATATTATACATAAGCCAATTTTGATAAATTTTGTACTTTCTAAAAATCATTTTAATGCATTTATTTTTACAGTTTAGATTATCATAATTATTTAAGATAGTCATGATCCTATTTAATCTCTGATCCTGACTCTGAATCATAGTCAGATTATTGTAATCATCAGCTATAGATTCATCCCTGATCAAATCTATGTTACTTATAATAATATTTTGACTATTGGGATTTTGTGACATTAAACAGATAGGGTGGCAGCTAAGAATATCAGCAGGCATATTCTGTCTACCTTCAATATAGAGTACTCTATAATGGAACTGTTGGAGATACAAGCTTAACCTAATAAGTCTCTCATTACTGAGGTAGCTTTTATTTAAAAACTCTAAGCTTCTATGGTCAGTCAAAACAATCACACTAGAACCTAATAAAAATTGTCTTAATTTCTGAAAACCCCAACACCACCGGGTTTTTCTTTTTTCATTATGTTTTTTTTCACCCCACCCCCCCCCAATTTTTTGCCAAAAAGTACAATACTAAAGGTACTTGATCCCCATCGAGTTGAAATAACACTACACCCAAACCATAGTAACTGCTATCTGTTATCACATAAAATGTTTTGTTGAAGTCCGGATATATTAAAATTACATGTTTTAATAATTTACTTTTAATTATATTAAATTCACTATCATGATTAATGGTCCACTTCCACCTCTCAACCTTCTTTAACAATTTGGATAAATGTACAGTGTCTTCAGTAAAATTTTGATAAAAGCCGTTATAGTAATTACATAACCCAAAAAAGGATTTCAGTTGCTTTACAGTTTTTGAAAAGGGGAAGCATTGAATAGCTGCAATCTTTTCTGGATGGGGCTGAATACCATGCTCATTTATTAAATGACCCAGAAAAGTAATTTGTTTAACTGCTATTGAACACTTCTCCAAATTAATTTTGACATTTTTCATAGCACATTCATTAAAAAACAATTCTAAGTGTTGAATATGTTCTTCTAACCTGTCAGGAGCAATGACGATATCGTCCACATACAAGACGATTTTTCCCTTCAATTGCTTTGAAAAAATTATGTCCAAACATCTGATTAAGCAAGCACCGCTATTAATGAGACCAAAAAGCATCCGTCTGAAAACAACAACTGGCCTTGAAATCGAAATGCTGTGTACTGCTGATCATTCTCATGTAATGGTATTTGCCAATATCTAGCTGTTAAATCAAATGTAGAAAAAATTGACCTCTTATGAAATTTAGTTAGGAGCTCATGTATGGGGGGAAGAATGTCACGCTCTGCACAGTTATAGTATTTAACATGCGAGCATCCAGACATGCCCTAATATTGACATTCTTCTTCATTACAATAATCAATGGGTTTACATAAGAAGGGCATTTTTTTATTATATCCCACTCTATCATCATGTCTATTTGACTCTGTACCACATCCTTATATTGGTAAGGGATTAGGTATATCTTTTGATGGAAAGGATTATTATACTTCAATTTAATTCGATGGGGATATCCCTCTATTAAGCCAGGGATTTTAGAAAAAATGCTTACTGATATATTTTCTCACTTAATTTAGAATCGACTGCATAAATATGTTCAATTTTAGCTTTTATGCTAGCATCAATCAATGTATTATGAATGCATAGAAATTGATTGGAAAGGTTATGCACACCATATTCAAAATTAAGCCTTTTTTTCTTCCAAGTAAAAATTTTATTATAAAAGTCTATTTAACAATCATTTAAAATCATGAAGTCAGCACCTATTATGGCTTCATAATAAGAAAAACATGCCCAAACTCTGTTATTAATTTTGAAGGTAATCCAAACTTATTTATTTGTTAACTTCATTCTTTTTTTATTTGCTAACGTTACTTGAATTTGTTTTACTGGCTAATGAAAATATATCACCTTTTATGCATACCAGACATTGATAGGTTGACTCTGATAATTTAGAAGCTTGGCTTCCAGAGTCAATCAATGCTTCTACTTTTATATTTTCAATATTTAAAATCACAACCGGACATTGATATGTTATAGGTGGTTCACTTATAGTAAAGAACTCTAAAAAATCAATGTCTAAATCTAAAGTATTTAGCATCCACATCTGATCATTTTCCTCACTTGTTTTAATATTTGGCCTTTTCAATATCATGGTCATGCCACTGGTAGAGGGTTGACTATTCTGTACTTCCACCCTACTTCTAGATTTATCAAATCTAACTACTTTCTTTGCATAAGGAGATACCCTATTTCTATCATTAAAAATATATCTCCTCTTAAAACCTACTGAAGATCTCAGACTATTATTGCTAATATTAATATTAGACAAAGGATCATTATTTCTTTCTCTATTTGCCTCAAACCTACTATCTAAAGGTGTTTCAGTAATTTCAAGGGCGTCTAATACCTCTGACACATCTTCTATTGAATAACGATTCACTGCTATTAACAGTTGTTTCATGTTTTGGGGCAAATTATGGCATACTATCCTCACTATCTGCCCTTCAGATAATGGACATGCACTAAGCATTTTCAATCTAACAGCTTAGTTTCGAAAGAAACTAGTGTAGCTGCCCTTACTAATGTGATATATTTCTTGAGTAATCTGGAACCTAATACTATCTTGCTTATCTGAATTCCAAAAACTCTCTATAATTATTCACTTAAAATCCCCATACGTATTTGGCCTTTTAAAGAGCAACTGCCACCAGTCTTTGACAGTACCACTTAAATGCTTGCTACAAATGGCGAATTTTTCTCTTTCTGTGAGTAAACATACCAAAAATAGCTCATCTAAACTATTCAAAAACTCTGATGGGTTCTCTGTATAATCTCCCCTAAATGGTGTAATTCTCATAAAACGCAAGGCCATAGAGCTATTTCAGTCTCCATCACAACTGATATCTTCCCTAACTTGTCTACTAGACATTTCCTTAACACTAGTGTGATCTAACTGGTTATCCTCACCTTTCCTTAGATATTCTATCCTATCTATTGATGATGGATTGATACAGTCTTCATACTTTCTATGCGATAATTACTCTTTCACTAATTCTAAAGTTTTATTATTAATAAACTTAATTTCCTCCATTTGCTCATATACGTGTTGCAACTTTTTCTCAAAATTTATCTGTCCAAGCACTTGTTCTACATATATCTTTTGTTCTCTCTTAAACTTATCCAAATTTTGATCCACAATTTCCCTACACTCACTATTATTCTTTTCTAACTGCTATACCTACTCTTTTACATCTTTCTGTAAACGTTTCATACTCTCACTAACTTTAGATCTACATTTGAGTTCATAAACTTTCTGAACATCAAGATCCTTTAATTTCTCAACCAAATCCTGTTCTATTTTCTCCTTTACATCTATCTTAGTTTGTACTATCAAATCGTTGAACTTTTCTACTAATTCTTTTTTCATTTCAACTTTTACATTTATTCTGGTCTGCACTACCTCTTCCTTAACAATTTTGATATTTTCATTCATATGATATATATGATCTTTTACTTTACAAATTTCATGATCAACATCTGATTTATAACTATCTAGCTTCTGAGTTAAGTTGCTATTGCTTATCTGGAACAGATTAATAGATTCTTCTATCTGTTTTCTCAAACCCTTAATAGTATTTTCAGAGAATTCGGAAAATTTATTTTCTAGCAATTCCTGATTTTTAACATCTATGTGCTTTATTTCTTCTTTTAAAGAATCAATGACTTTTTCATTGCTATTAAATCTCAAATCTTGATTATTAAACTTATCTTGTACCTCTTCCTTAAAATCTTCGTTTTGCAAGTTTCATTAAATTTTCGATTTATATCTTCACTATGAGATTCTAGTTTTATATTAGTTTTACTTAAATTTTCATGAATAGCCTTACTATTTTTTCTATTATCTTCTTTAAAAGAATCAAATTTAGCATCTGACTTGATACTATTCTTATTTATATTTTCATTAACAGATTTCAATTCTGTAATAATCATCTCTTTAAACGTGAACATCATTTGGGAAATTGAAAAATTCTCTACATCTTTTTCAGGCATTATTACCATTTCTTCCACTATTTGCATTTCCACAACCTCTTTCTTCTCTTCTTTTATTTTACTATTTATAATTTGGACACTATCTACAACTGTATCCATATCAATTATTTTTTCTATTTCTCTTTCCTCTTCACAAATATCATCGACAATAAAATCAGATATTTCACTTTCTAAATTGTTATCCTGATTATTCATTTTTTTTAAATATACTTCTCTTCAAAATTCAATATTTAAACAATATTACTATCAGTTTTTATAAAAATAGTCCCTTACGAGTTTCTTCTATCTCCACCCAATCATCATCCACAATAAACCATAGATAATACCATTTTTAAACCTTATACAATTTAATACTAATTAACTATTATAACAATAATGATTAAAATTACGTGTGTTATAACATTACTTCCCACATGCATGATCCACAGATAATTTGCACATAATAAAAATTATTCAAAACATATGTTTTTAATATTTTAATAATTGGCATGGTCATAATTTAATAAGATAATCGTTAGCCACATATGCATATTTCAAATATTTATTTGCTTAATGTTTTACAAACAATATAATAAAATTTTTTAAACAATCAGATTATATACCACATAAAATTGCAATGTTTTTAATAATAAGCACTTAGTTTAATATAATAATCAAATCCTAAATAATTATTACCATGATAAAACATTAAACTATCTATTTCTGTGAGGTACAACTATTCTAACATATATGGATTCTACCCCTTAACACATATCGAAGCAACACGTTTGGGGGCATAATCTAGTCTTGTAATTGTAGTCCCAAACTACACATCATGCGTCCACATTGGGCGAGCCAAATCCCACCTGAGGCATGTGTATAGTCTCTTCCAGAGCAACATAATGTGAAATAAAATGGGTTAGCTCAGTTAATAATTACGTTTTGGTTAAATGCAAATAATTGATAAATAAAATATCCTGCATTATATTAAAACATTCTACTAGCAAAATAATGAAAAGGTTTAGTTTGTAAAATAACATAAATAAAATATTTATTATATCATGAGACTTGGAAGTGAAATACAGATGATAAGAAAGATTACATTGATCCTATATCCCACAGGATACTACCTCAATTGCATAAAAACACTAACCCCCTATTACTATCTCAAATAAATAAACTTATAATATTCTTACAACTTTAATAAATCCTACTCATTAAGATTAAACTAATAATTAAATCTTAATCTTTTATTCTACAATAATTTAGCTCAATAAAATCTCAGGTTCATAAAACTATTTCAAGTTAATTAAAATCACTGTAGTAAGACATGATAAGGGATTTTTATGTCATACTCTACTACACCTAATTAATAATAATAATAATAATAATAATAATAATAAAAATAATAATAATAATAATAATAATAATAATAATAATAATAATAATAATAATAATAATAATAATAATAATAATAATAATAATAATAATAATAATAATAATAATAATAATAATAATAATAATAATAATAATAATAATAATAATAATAATAATAATAATAATAATAATAATATTATTATTATTATTATTATTCTTCATTGGATGAAGTAATTTTTATATACCTTTTCTTCAATATAATTTTTATTACCATAATAAAATACTATAATATAATCTTTTATTTTTATATAATAACGTAATAAATATGTGGTAGCATTTTATAATCTGAAAATTATATGTGTTGCAACAGGTAGCATATAATTCGATGTACTATTATAATAATCAATTTATGACCATAAGATAATGTAAAATGTGATTACTTAAATAAATAAATTCCAAGAAAATACTAGAATTGTTAAAATAATACTTTATTTATTTCTATGCAAAATGTTATGTTTGATTCAATTATTTTGTGTATAGTATGCATTTTAATGGGAAAGAAAATAGTCTGAACACACAAATTTTGAAAAACAAATTTAACAAAGTTTTATTATAATAATAAAAGAAAATAACAATTTATTTACAATATTTACACTTGACATCCTAAATTTGCACCATTATACATTTCTTATTAATTATAGTTACTAAAAACAATAGAGAATCTGTTTAAGTCTTCACTCTGACTTAAAAATAATAATAATAAAACAATACAATTTTATTTATCTCTTTGATGAAATTACATTTCTTTATACTTATTTTAATATATCATATCTTTAAATATTATTTCACTATGCTTCCTTTTAAAACATCCATTGAAACATAGTACGTTGTAAAGGATAGCTTACAATGTTGATATTCCTAAAAAGATCAAGCCTACTTATTGAACCCAATCTATTTGGAATTTATATTAATAATGGGAAGATTATTATTTGTAACCCCATCTATTTAGAATTTATATTAATAATGGGAAAATTATTATTTGTTATTATTATTACCTATATACACATAATACACAATAAATTACTAAGTTATAATAAATAAAATACGATCAATATTTGAGAAAGTAATATTGTATATTTATAAACTATTTGATTAAATAAACTGTAATGTATATATATTTTTTTAAATTTCAAATTGAATATTAATTTATAGTTAAATGAATTTGGGATGACCTGCAGTTAAGTTGGGGTGCACATGTGTGTGAAAATAAAACTGATTTTATTATTTTATTTTTTTTTATTTGTAATAAATGAAATATATTTAAACAATACATATAAAAATCTAAGTGAATTTAAACAATAGGCAGTTAAAAATCTTAGCATTCCTGGAAATCTATGCACGTAAATGTATAAAACCAAAAAACAGTTTACAAATCATTCTTCTTATTGTTATAGTACCGGAAACAAAAGACAGCAATTAAAAATAAAATTTAGAATGCAAAAATGGAGTTTTACTATTTCTTTTAGTTAAATTATAAACATTTTAAAAGTCAAATGCTGTAACTAAAAGTTTACCAAATTCAGAAGAAAGGAAATGAAATAAGAAGTAAGAATAATTGATAAATTCTTAAATAATTAAATCAGGTTTTAAAAGTTGTTGGAGTAAATTTGAATATTTTAAATCTTTTCAAAAAGAATAATGAGAATTAAGTCTGCTGAAAATTGGAAAAGAAAAAAAATGAAATAGTTTAATTAGTATATATGTAAATGCTTCAGTACTATTCAATAAAAATATATGATTATAAATAATTAGTAAATTGTACTTTAATATGAAAATGGGCTAGAGCAAAACATGCTGTTGTGTGTCATGGTATTTCCTGCCAGCTGCATTATATATATATATATATATATATATATATATATGATCAATAGATGGTGTTTTTACCAAAAACCCGATCAAGCGTTTGTTTACATAAACAATCAAAGAGTCAGAATTAACTATCTCTTTCGTTTTAGCCCACTTTCAGATCAGCTGATTTCAAGCTATTTGCTATCATCAGTGAAAGACAGAGCCAAGAAACTAGATCTAAAAACTGACTCCAAGTGTTTATGCACAGAGTTTCTATCAGTTTGCAAGCATGAAATTTTTCAGACCAATAAAGTCTTCAGATTCAGCCAAACAAGCTAGATAGCTATATGGGTCTGATCTCAGTTCAGCTTCTCCACATAGTCAATGCCTCTGCAATCTATATCATTGCAGAAACCTTTAAAGGTAGATTTATGAAAAACAAAAACAAGTTTTAATCACATTAAAACCTGCTGACGCTTGTATTTATGATCAATAGATGGCGTTTTTACCAAAAACCCGATCAAGCATTTGTTTACATAAACGATCAAAGAGTCAGAATTAACTATCTCTTTTGTTTTAGCCCACTTTCAGATCAGCTGATTTCAAGCTATTTGCTATCATCAGTGAAAGACAGAGCCAAGAAACTAGATCTAAAAACTGACTCCAAGTGTTTAAGCAAAGAGTTTCTATCAGTTTGCAAGCATGAAATTTTTCAGACCGATAAAGTCTTCAAATTCAGCCAAACAAGCTAGATAGCTATATGGGTCTGATCTCATTTCAGCTTCTCAATGTAGTCAAAGCCTCTGCAATCTATATCATTGCAGAAACCTTTAAAGGTAGATTTATGAAAAACAAAAACAAGTTTTAATCACGTTAAAATCTGCTGACGTTTATATTTATGATCAATAGATGGCGTTTTTACCAAAAACCCGATCAAGCGTTTGTTTAGATAAACGATCAACGAGTCAGAATTAACTATCTCTTTCATTTTAGCCCACTTTCAGATCAGCTGATTTCAAGCTATTTGCTATTATCAGTGAAAGACAGAGCCAAGAAACTAGATCTAAAAACTGACTCCAAGTGTTTACGCACAGAGTTTCTATCAATTTGCAAGCATGAAATTTTTCAGACCGATAAAGTCTTCAAATTCAGCCAAACAAGCTAGATAGCTATATGGGTCTGATCTCAGTTCAGCTTCTCCACATAGTCAAAGCCTCTGCAATCTATATCATTGCGGAAACCTTTAAGAGTAGATTTATGAAAAACATTAAAACCTACTGATGCTTGTATTTATGATCAATAGATGGCGTTTTTACCAAAAACCTGATCAAGCGTTTGTTTACATAAACGATCAAAGAGTCAGAATTTACTCTCTCTTTCATTTTAGCCCACTTTCAGATCAGCTGATTTCAAGCTATTTGCTATCATCAGTGAAAGACAGAGCCAAGAAACTAGATCTAAAAACTGACTCCAAGTGTTTATGCACAGAGTTTTTATCAGTTTGCAAGCATGAAATTTTTCAGACCAATAAAGTCTTCAAATTCAGCCAAACAAGCTAGATAGCTATATGGGTCTGATCTCAGTTCAGTTTCTCCACATAGTCAAAGCCTCTGCAATCTATATCATTGCGGAAACCTTTAAAGGTAGATTTATGAAAAACAAAAACAAGTTTTAATCATGTTAAAACCTACTGACGCTTGTATTTATGATCAATAGATGGCGTTTTTACCAAAAACCCGATCAAGCGTTTGTTTACATAAACGATCAAAGAGTCAGAATTAACTATCTCTTTCAATTTAGCCCACTTTCAGATCAGCCAATTTCATGCTATTTGCTATCATCAGTGAAAGTCAGAGCCAAGAAACTAGATCTAAAAACTGACTCCAAGTGTTTATGCACAGAGTCTCTATCAGTTTGCAAGCATGAAATTTTTCAGACCGATAAAGTCTTCAAATTCAGCCAAACAAGCTAGATAGCTATATGGGTCTGATCTCTGTTCAGCTTCTCCACATAGTCAAAGCCTCTGCAATCTATATCATTGCAGAAACCTTTAAAGGTAGATTTATGAAAAACAAAACAAGTTTTAATCACATTAAAACCTGCTGACGCTTGTATTTATGATCAATAGATGGCGTTTTTACCAAAAACCCGATCAAGCGTTTGTTTACATAAATGATCAAAGAGTCAGAATTAACTATCTCTTTCGTTTTAGTCCACTTTCAGATCAGCTGATTTCAAGCTATTTGCTATCATCAGTGAAAGACAGAGCCAAGAAACTAGATCTAAAAATTAAAAAGTGAATTTTATTATTATTAATAAGTTTAAACATTCAAAAAGAAAATTATAAATATTATATATGATTACTTATTTCTCCCACAGGGTAAGCTGCTAGGTGATGCTGCAGAACCACCACCAAGAAGCTTCTAAGTGATAAATTTCTATACAAAAATGGCCCAAAATCACTGAAATTGAAATTTAAAATACTTGGGGCAAGAAAAGCAAAATCACTGAACCCTATGAAAAATTACAACCTAAAAATCACTGAATAAATTGAAATTTAAAATGTCTGAGGTGGGAAATGCAAAATCACTTAAGTCTATGAAAAATTAAAAGGCAAAAAAAAAACCCACTAAAATCAATGGAAAATTAAAATGTGTGAGGCGGGAAATTTCTATCAAAAGTGCCTGAACAATCGATGAAAAAATAAAAAGCAATAAAATCGCTGAAATCTAAGTAGCAGTCTGAGATGAGAAATGGGGAGAACCCCCAGCCCTGCCCAAGAGTTTAATGAAAAATAAGTAATGTGTAAATTATGAATGCTATTTTCAAAATCCTATAAAATAAATGAAAAAAAAAACTATCTAAAAGCCTCCAAAATTAAATAGAAACATACTAAATCTCAAAAAAAGTTACCAATGACAAATTAAGTGGATATAATAAAGTACATTTAAAAAAATACTCTGACTTTCAACACTATAATGATGGGGTGTGTAATAATTTACATTAAATATAGATAACAATGAGTTCATAGCGATTTAAAAAATAAAAGTAGTTATAAAATGCAAAAACAACAGCACGAAGAATTAAACAAAAAATGGCAGGAAATTTTCTAAAAAAGAATCACTGAGTTATCTAACTAACATATAATAATAATTCAAACCTTAATAACAGACTAATACCTATTAAGTAATCAATGTTCATATTAACCTATAATTATTACAGCCTCTGCTTCGAATTTTATTACAGAATATATCATCAATAACATCACTAGAATTTAAATTAAGTTATTATATTACTCTATTATTAGTTTATATCAAAATTATTGAAAATACTCAGATTAAATCACACATATATAAAATCAACAAAATTGAAATAAAGTAATTGGAATAGAAAATAGAATACCAAAGTAATTAAACTGTCAGTCAGCATAAAAACTGGGGGGAAATTTGTTAAAAAAGATTCACTCTGAGTTATCTAACTAACATATATAATAATAATTCAAACCTTAATAACAGACTAATACGAATTAAGTAACCAATGTTCTTATTAATCTATAATTATTACAACCTTTGCCCTGAATTTTATTATAGAATATATCATCAATATCATCATTAGAGTTTAAATTAAGTTACTATGTTATTCTATTATTAGTTTATATCAAAATTATTGTAAATACTCGGATTAAATCACACATATATAAAATCAACAAAATAGAAATAAATTAATCAGAATAAAAATAGAATATCAAAATAATTAAACTGTCAGTCAGCATGAAAAATAGCGGGAAATTTGTTAAAAAAGAATCACTCGGAGTTATCTAACTAGCAGATATACTATTACACCTGGATCTCGTTTTATGTGGGAGATAAGTTCCACAGAAAACCCACATTAAAAAAAGTCACACAAAAATAGACTTAACTTACCTTGAAAAATGGGGGATAGGTTTTGTATTTTTCAGAATTTGCATAAAGCAAAGCAACAAGGAAAAATTATTTTAAAATTCGCATTAAAAAAATAAGCAAATAAAGTATGACTAATACAAAATTTCAAATATTTGAAAAAAATTAATACAAGACAAACTTTTTTTACTTTTTTTATTAACTAAAGTATTTAATTTTACATTTTTCATAGATATTTTAATCATTACCACTAGTGTTGTTTGTAAACTGGTAAGATATCAGACTCGATGTGACATGATGTGACATATTGTGGCTTCTCCTTAAGCGGAATCTCTCAGCAATTATGCCCAGAAAAAACTGTTAGCCACTTTATTTTTATTTGTGATGTGATATAAAACTAGTGCTACTTTTAGTCTTGTGCTGTGTTAATGGCTTTCTGTTTCTATATTAAAAAAATGACATTTCAATCAAAACAAAAGGTTATACATTATCATTAGAAAGATTATTTTCAGTTTATAAAATCTTTGTTTTTTATTTTAAAAATCTAAAAGATTATTTATTTCTGTTATATATAATAAAATAGGGTTTAAAATGTAAATTTTTTTAATATTTATTGCGATATTTTTATATGTAAGTATAAATCTATTATTATTATTTACTCATTAGTATAAATAGGTTATTTACATAGAAACTAAAATTCTAAATACAGCTTCAGTCCATTATCACGTTAACTGCTAATATAAAGTTATATTTTTGAAAAAAAAAACAAAAAAACAACAACATTTCAAGTCAAAATAAGTTATTAATAATTTAAATTTTTTGATATCTAAGAAATATAGTGAAATATGAAAGATATTAAAAAGAAACATCAATCGCTTAACTTCTAAATCGCATTAAAATAATCCGCATATAATGAGACCCAGATGTAATTAAAACCTTAGTAACAGACTAATACATATTAAGTAATCAATGTTCGTATTAACCTATAATTATTACAGCCTTCCCCCTGAATTTTATTACAGAATATAACATCAATATCATTATTAGATTTTAAATTAAGTTAATATGTTACTCAATTATTAGTTTATATCAAAATTATTGCAAATACTCAGATTATATAGCCCATATATAAAATCAATAAAATAGAAATAAAATAATCAGAATAGAAAATATAATTTCAGAATAATTAAAATAAATTAACAATTTCTCTCGAGAGTGAGTTCATCTTTCCGTGACTTTTTCATCATTGCAAAATCAAATTTGGGCTTTCTAGATCTCTCCATTAGTGACAAAATATGGAAATTATATATGAATTTTTTCCCATCTATTGATCGCATTTTTTTCACTTAAAGTTGGTTATTTTTAAAATAACTTATGCACAATTTTGAAATGTAGATAAAAACTGAAAAAATAGCGTAAACATTTTTGGTACTATTTCTACTAGATGTAAATTTCCAGAACTCGGGTCACATCACTGATTGATGGTCCCAGTTTTGCAGCAGAAAAATTAATCTCTAAGTTTTTAAAATCAACAAGTGTATTTTTTTAAAATTATCACTGACTAAAAAGTAAAAAAAAAATGAAATATTTTTTTTAAAAAAAGAAAAATAATACATTTTCTCACTTTAAATTATAAATCAATTATATCAACAAATTATAAATCCTCCTTTTTCTTTTCAAAAACTTCATTTTTTATATTAATACTGAACATATATATAATACAAAACTCCAAAAATGACTGTAAGAAGAGAAAAACATTTAAAACATTGAAGTTTTGTATTATATATATATATATGTTCAGTATTAATATAACACAGTAAAGTTTTTGAAAAGAAAAGAAGGATTTTTAATTTGTTGATATTATTGGAGAACATATATTTTAAAAGAAAAAGTGATTGTATATTTGTGGGGTTATAATATATGATTATAAATTAAATAATTATATATATATATATATATATATATGTGTGTGTGTGTGTGTGTGTTCATATATATATATATATATATATATATGCATTTTCTCCAAATATGAAAATAAAGATAGATTATGATGAGTTAGAAGAAGTTAACAATTACAAATACCTTGGCCAGATTATTACTACAGATGGAAACATAATGGATGAAAGTAAGCATAGAATTAAACTTGATTGAAGTGCTTTTTGTAGTAATAACTTGATACTAAAAAGAAATATGCCTATGTGTTTGAAAAGGAAGGTTTTTAATAAATGTGTTTTACCAGTTTTTACTTATGGATCTAAGACTTGGACACTTAATAGAAGAGCAGTACAGAGACTTCAGACTACTCATAGAAGTATAGAGAGATGCATGTTGGGTGTAACAAGAAGATGTCGAAAATGCAATATGGCAAAAGAACAAAAGGTATTACTGACCTCACTGAAAAAATTAAAAGTCTGAAGTGGAGTTGGGCTGGATATATTGCTAGAAATGATGACAGTAGATGAACAATTGGAATCTTAAATCTGGGTTCCAAGAGATTGTAAAAGACCCAGAAAGAGACCACATGTGTGATGGATGGATGAAATAAGTCAGTGAGCAGGGGTGGTGTGGAGAAATGAAGCAAAAGATCAGAAAAGATTGATTGAACTCGGACAGACGTTCATCCTGCAGTAGTCTGATAATGGTTTGTTGATAATGAATACATTTATCATTTAAAATGACATTCAAATATCAGCCTTTCAAGCTTATTGTGCATGTGTTTTGCGAGTGTTTAGCTTGAAAGGCTGATATTTGAATGTAATAGAATTGTAAACATAGTGCTATATAAAAATATATGCTAATTTAAAATAAAAAAATGTATTATTTTTTTTAAAAAAAAAATATATTTCATCTTTTTTTTACTTTTCAGTCAGTGATAATTTGAAAAAAATACATTTTTTGATTTTAAAAAATGTAAAGATTAATTTCTCTGTGACAAAACTGGGACCATCAATCTGTCACATGACCTGAGTTCTGAAAATTTATTTACAATAGAAATAGTACCAAAAATGTTTACACTATTTTTTCACTTTCTATCTACATTTCAAAATTGTGCTTAAGTTATTTTAAAAATAATAAACTTTAAGTGAAAGAAAATGCTATCAATAAACGGGAAAATTTTAAAAAAAATTTTCCATATTTTGTCAGTAATTCATAGATCTAGAATGCTCAAATTTGATTTTGCAAGGATGAAAAAATCACTGAAGATTAACTCACTCTTGAGGGAAATTGGTAATCTATTTTAATCTCTTTGAAATTCTATTTTCTAGCCTGATTATTTTATTTCTATTTTGTTGATTTTATATATGTGCGATTTAATCTGAGTATTTGCAAAATTTTGATATAAACTAATAATAGAGTAACATACAAACTTAATTTCAACTCTAATGATGTTATTGATTCTGTAATAAAATTCAGGGCAAAGGCTGTAATAATTATAGGTTAATATGAACATTGATTACTTAATATATATTAGTCTGTTATTAAATGTTGAATTATTATTATATCTGATAGTTAGATAACTCAGTGATTCTTTTTTAACAAATTTTCTGCCATTTTTTGTTTAATTCTTCATGCAGTTGTTTTTGCATTTTATAATTAATTTTATTTTTTAAATCACTATGAGCTCGTTCTTATCTATATTTAATGGAAATTATTATACTCCCAATCATTATAGTGTTCAAAGTCAGAGTAATTTTTTTACAAATTCCCCGAATTACCACCATTAATATGTCATTGTTAATTTTTTTTGAGATTTAGTATGTTTTTGTTTAACTTCATAGGCTTTTATTATAGTTTTTTTTTTTTTTTTTTTGAGATTTAGTATGTTTTTGTTGGGTTTTTATTATAGTTTTTTTTTTAATTTATTTTATAGGATTTTGAAAACAGCATTCATAATTTGCACATTACTTATTATTTATTAAACTCTTTGTTTGTGTGGGGGGGTTTCTAACCATTTCTCACCTCAGACTTTTCCATAGGTTTCAGAGATTATATTACATTTATTTTACCATCGATTTTTCAGACATTTTTGCATAGAAATTTCTCACCTCAGGCATTTTAATTTTCCATCGATTTTAGCAATTTTTTGCTTTTTAATTTTTCATAGATTTCAGTAATTTTGCATTTTTCACTTCAGGCATTTTAAATTTCAATTTCTTCAGTGATTTTGAGCCATTTTTGTATAGAAATTTCTCACTTACAGGCTTCTTGGTAGTTCTGCAGTGTCATCTGGTGGCTTTTACAGTAGGAGAAAAAAGTACATATGTATATATTTTTATAAAGATATATTTTAAAATGACATAAAAAATAATACACATATAAAACAAAAAAAATGACAAATTTTAATTACCATTTAATTTCTTTTACTGTCTCTTCATTTCATGGTCCACTTTTTATTTCAGGCATTTTTCTTTTATTTGTCCATCCCAGGGTAGACTGAAATAACTTTAAAATATATATACATATTATCAATCAATTTATAGATTTTCTGTTGTTGGAGCAATTGATTCCGGGCATTTTCATTACATTTAGCTGTAGAAATAAATCGATTTGACTATTACTTATGAGCATTAATAGAAACTTAAAGATATATATATATATATATATATATATATATATATATATATACCAGATAAATACCTATACATGTATATATATATATATATATATACATGTATAGGTATTTTTCTGAGGTTTGTTTACAAATGTAAGTCTGGTTTTAGGCATATTTTATTTGATTCCAATAGTGAAATAAGAGAGGCAAATAGGCTGAAATTGCTCCTGATAGAAAAAGTTTACTTAGCCAATCATTTTGAGGTTATCTTGGTCCTAGAATTATTATATTGATATCCAAAAAAAAGAATTTGGGGAATAGACAAAATAAAGCTATAACTTCTTTTTTCTTCTCTATATAGCGATCTTTTTTTATGTTTCCCTAGTAATCTTTGTCCTATTGTTATAACTCATATGCTAAGTTAAAGATCTTTAACACCATTGATTGGTAATTTTAAAATATTTTTTTAAATAATAAAACAAAAATAATGTCAGTAAAGAAAACTAGTACATTGAAAATTTTATTTTGTAATATACAAAATAAATAAATAAATAAACTTACAATTTATATGCTACTGTTGATAATTATTTATATACATACACACTCACAAATTTATATATATTCATTGCTATTAAAACCTCACAACCATAAAGCAAAGCACATATGACAATAAATAAGTAAAAATGAACCAAATAACAATAAAAATAAATAACAACAATAACAATAACAACCTATTCACAAATCCTTAAGTAAAAACTAAATCAAAAGAGATTTTTTAAAAACTATAATGGCATTTCAAAAGAAAGGGTGGCTTCTCCATCCCTTACGATATATATATATATATTGTATATTCTATATATATATATATATATATATATATATTGTATCAAGATCGTAGTTGGTACATAATAATTTTATCTAAAAAATTTGTAAAACAAAAACTTCCGTTAAAAGAGAAATAATAGGTAAAGTTTAAGAGTTTTATTGCAGTTTGTTTTCATAAAAATAAGATTTAAAAGTCAAACAGTTTTTAAAATAAAAGATGCAATTAATTAATTAGAAACATCAAACTAAAAGTTTTGAGTTTAGAGAGTTTGTCATATTATTATTATTAGTTGAAATATAATTCAAAAGTCTAAAAATATAAATATTTTTATTTAAATTAAAGAAAAAGGTAATCTTAAAACTAGTTTTGATTTTTAGAATAAAATTATATAAGTGTGTGTGAATGTAAATGTAATATATGCATGTTAAAATAATATCCAAAAATAAATGAAAATTATCATTAAAAAACAAAGCAGTGGCTACTAATTAAAAATATAAAACAACAATCTCAGCAATGGGCTACTAATCACAAATGCAAAAAAACCAACATGATTTGAAAGATTATCTCCAAAGGATTAGCTACTAATGAAAGGAATTTCAACAACAGATATTGCCAGAAGTCATCAAAACAAAAACATGCCTTACATATAAATAGTACATTTTTATCAGTTGAGTCATTTCGGTTCAGTCACTTCAGTTCAGAGAGTTAAGAGTATAATTTAGATCATGCAAATCAATCAAGAATGCAGTGTTAAAACCATGGAAAACATGCGGCTGTTTCTATCCTGAAGTCCAGTAAAACAGCAAGACCTACCCATAAAAATAAAATCTGTGTAACAGCTTGAAGAACCTCCGTCAATATCTAATTGTCTCCAGGAATAATACCAACTAATAATGATCAAATCTCCACAGGAAACTTCAAATCTAACCAGTTAGAGATATCTCATTAGAAGCAGCAAACAGCAAGATGCATCCATGTTCAAAATCCTAGGTAAAAACATTTTCTTATATTCATTTATAAAGTAGCCATCACATTTATAAAAATTTGTGAATCCTCCATGAGTTGAATTACAAGAACTCTATAGCACATAAAAATGAACTATTAATTTGTGTGTTCTAAATATCAAATATTATTTAATGCTTTATTATATATGTCAGTGTGTGAATTAAGTATGTGCATGATTAAAAATACCAATATTATGTTAGTTAAAAATTTATAAAAGTATTTATATTTAGTATAATTAATGTTAATAAATTGTCTTTAAACTTAAGCCTTATTTCATCGGTCAATTCTTCTTACCATTCTTTTATCAATTCTTTTTATCAATTCCTTTTACCACTATTATGAAACAATAATTTGTTATTGATTAAAAATAGTCTGAGCTATTCATCGGTCGTTAGGCGTTGAATTAGTGGCCAATGTTCAAAGTGCATTGTTTATTCTTCTGGATAAATAACTGGTGCCTGTGTTTACACAAAACAAAAAAGTGCTTTGAACTTGGTGTTGAATTCAACAGTCGAGAAAAAGTTATGTCCTGGAAATGTAATGCTAGTTATATATTTTATAGCTATCGTTTGGACATACATATTCTCTGAGTATGTTCTTCTCTGCATAAGAGACCTGTATTTTGAATGTCTCGTATTCGAACCCGGTACAAATGTCTCCCAATGTGGCCACTTTGAACCTAAGAAACAATAGCAATTAAATACTTTGTTTCTTGTTTAAAAATAAAAATCATAAAGAAAAGCTAAATTACGTATTTAAACTGGTTTAATTTTTAAAAAAAAAAGACTTGACGAAATTTTTTCTTTAAATGAAAAGAGATTATTTAAAATAAATCATTCTGTTAAATCAGAGACAGTTGGATACTATGGGTGGAGCTAAAGCTTTAGAAATGTTAGAGAAATGGACAAAGGGGTGGAGTTAGCCATGTGTTTTTTTGAAAAAAAAAGTCATATATTAAATTTAGTGAAATAAAATATTGTTTTAAAAAAGAAAACAACAAAGAAGATATATCTGAGATGCAGATGATGATGAAAATGATAATGAATATGATACAAAAATTTGAGCAAAGTCAACAAAAATTCAAAGCAGAAATATGAGAAACCAAAGTTTTAGCGAACTAGAAGTAAAAGAAAAAATTAGTCAGGTCAAAGGAGAAATTAGGAAACTCAGATCAGACGTAAGAGAAATAAGATGTGAGATAACAGTAAAGGTAGAAAAGAACCAAGATATTATAGAGTTACATTTAATTAAAGAAAGACAGGAAGTTGAGGTGATAAAAGATGTGAAAAAGGAACTAGGATCAGATAGCGCTGCTACAGATTAAGTAGAAACAAATGTAGATCAAAAAATAAAGGAGAGACATAAATTCAAGGTAGAAGATAGCGTAGAAAAGTTTTTACAAAATTTTAAAAAGGTTAAAGTAAAAGTTTGTGTTTGTTTTAAACAGATATTTAAAATGAAGAGAAAGAATTGGTAAAAATATTCACTGTTAGAAAAAATATGGAGGTCTGTGAAGCTTAAAGGCTTTCTAATATACAAGGCAGAAAAAAGAACAGAACAAGAAAGAGATAAAGTAATAAATTTTAATTGAGGGATAGACATGAGAATATGGAGTATAATTTATGTTAGTGAATTTGTAGAAAGAAAGAAGAAACCGTCTGACATAGTTCAAAAGTTAGTGAATGGGCGGAATATTAAAGTAAACGGAAACAAAAAGGACCGGAAATGGACTATGAGAAAAATAATTATTCTAATGGAAATAAATCTGAGAAGTTTAAATATTAAACTTCTATTTAAAACAAAGTTAGTAAATTTAAAAACAAATGAATAATGATAAATGGTTTCAAAGTAATATTGTAATATAAATAAATATGTTAAAATAATATTCATAAGGGTTAGAAGAAAGATTAAGATAAATAAATGTGTAAGATAATGTTCGTGCTAACTTAAAAATAATATTGTAAAGTTATAAATATAAATGAAAGTTAATTTAAGTTGTATTAAGAGTGTACGGGTTTGAAATTAAGAGATGAGACTAGTATTGAAATAAGTTTTAGATAAGGATAAGTTTAAACTGTTGACTGGATAAAATTTAGCATTCATAATGGACTTGTTAAGATTATTCCTCTTTTAAAATGTGCACTAGGAATAACCAGTGTAAGATGCATATTACTTCTTTGGGTGATAGTTCCTGCATTTGACATTTTGTATTGCAAAGCGTAAGTCAGAAATGGACAGTTGATGATTCCTGCCATTTGCAGCAATCCCTTTTTTTTCAAGTCTGGTAGAAAATCAGCAAATGAAGCTTCGTGCATTCTGAATATATGTGTAAGTTAGTATAAGCCAGTGAGTCTGCCTCCACTTCATTTCCAAAAGATCCCTGTGCCACAAATTAGTTTGTCCTCATGGTCGATATCCAGGACTAAGAACATTGTAAGTAATGTTACCAGCACCGAAAGAAGTAAAGTATAATTGAAGATTGCCCTTAGCATGTAAAGTGAAAGATATTAAAAAGCAAACTTAAAAAAATAATAAATATTTAGAATTATGAAATAAAGTTATCAGAGGTAAAATGGTCAAAAATGATGCATTTTACTCTCAAACAAAAGGTGGTGTAATGTACCAAGATTGTAGTTGGTACATAATAATTTTATCTAAAAAATTAGTAAAACAAAAATCTTTCATTAAAAGAGAAATAATAGGGAAAGTTTAAGAGTTGTATTGCAGTTTGTTTTCGTAAAAATAAGATTTAAAAGTCAAAGAGTTTTTAAAATAAAAGTTGCAATTAATTAATTAGAAACGTCAAACTAAAAGTTTTGAGTTTAAAGAGTTTGTCGTATTATTATTATTATTATTAGTTGAAATGTAATTCAAAAGTCTAAAAATATAAATATCTTTATTTAAATTAAAGAAAAAGAGGTAATCTTAGAACTAGTTTTGATTTTTAGAATAAAATTATATATGTGTGTGTGAATGTAAATGTAATATATGCATGTTAAAATAATATCCAAAAATAAATGAAAGTTATCATTAAAAACAAAGCAGTGGCTACTAATTAAAAATATAAAACAACAATCTCAGCAATGGGCTACTAATCACAAATGCAAAAAAACCAACATGATTAAAAAGATTAACTCCAAAGGATTAGCTACTAATGAAAGGAATTTTGACAACAGATATTGCTGGAAGATATCAAAACAAAAACATGCCTTACATATCAGTAGTAAATTTTTATCAGTTGAGTCAGTTAGGTTCAGTCACTTCAGTTCAGAGAGTTAAGGGTATAATTTAGATCATGCAAATCAATCAAGAATGCAGTGTTAAAACCACGGAAAACATGTGGCTGTATCTATCCTGAAGTCCAGTAAAACAGCAAGCACCCATGAAAATAATGTCTGCGTTACAGCTTGAAAAATCTCCAACAATATCTAATTGTCTCCAGGAACAATACCAACTAATAATGATCAAATCTCCACAGGAAACTTCAAATCTAACTGGTTAGAGATATCTCGTCAGAAGCAGCAAACAGCAAGATGCATCCATGTTTAAAATCCTAGGTAAAAACATTTTCTTATATTCATTTATAAAGTAGCCATCGCATTTGTAAAAATTCGTGAATCCTCCAAGTGTCGAATTATAAGAACTCTGTAGCACATAAAAATGAACTATTAATTTGTGTGTTCTAGATATCAAATATTATTTAATGCTTTATTGTATATGTCAGTGATTGAATTAAGTATGTGCATGATTAAAAATACCAATATTATGTTAGTTAAAAATTTATAAAAGTATTTATATTTAGTGTAATTAATGTTAATAAATTGTCTTTAAACTTAAGCCATATTTTGTCGGTCAATTCTTCTTACCATTTTTTTATCAATTCTTTTTATCAATTTCTTCCACCACTATTATGAAACAATAATTTGTTATTGATTAAAAATAGACTGAGCTAGTCATGGGTAGTTGGCATTGAATTAGTGGCCATTGTTCAAAGTGCATTGTTTATTTTTCTGGATAAATAACTTGTGCCCATGTTTATGAAAAACAAAAAAGTGCTTTGAACTTGGTGTTGAATTCAATAGTTGAGAAGAAGTTATGTCCTGGAAATGTAATGCTAGTTATATAATTTATAGCTATCATTTGGACATACATACTCTCCGAGTATGTTCTTCTCTGCCTAAAAGATCGGTGTTTTGAATGCCTCATATTTGAATCTGGTACAATATATATATTGAAACAGATATACTGTTCCACATATGTAATCAAAAGATCCCCCCCCCATTTAATAAGACTAGCATGATTTGGTCAAATTAAAAAAAAAAAGAGACAACAGATTAGTTTAAATCTGCAATTAAAAAAAAAGTGTAAATCATTCTTTATTAAAAGTCATCAATTAAAAAAAAAAAGGATAAGCTTATTTTGTATTTCAGAAAATTGTTAGTAAGGCAAAATTCTCCAGGCAGAGAAACATTAAAATTAATTGGAATTCTAAAACACATAGCCAGATAATTGAAAATGGTCTTCTACCGCCAAAAAGAATAGCCAATGAGCTGGGGAAAATGGCACGAACATGGACAAAAACTTACCCCAACACCAATTGAAGCAGGAGTCATGTAAAGAGAATCCATTCTGATAAGCAGAAAAAGTATAAATAGGCCAAAAAAAAATGGATTATCAGACAGAGAGAATAGTTTTTTTTTATTATTATTATTAGTTTTTTGTAAGTAAAGCAATAGAGAAAGTAGTTTTTTTTAGAAGTCATATTGGATAAAACAAGCAGAGAAAGTATAAAATATTTGGAAAATTCGGATTATCAGAGAGTGTTTATTTTTATCAGTTTTACTAAGTAAAGCAAGACAGAAAAATCAAAACTTAACCATGAAAAAACAATTTAACATGGGCGGTTGTCCTGCTTTTTTCTCTCCAGCCATGATCATGAAGTAAGCTCCAGCCTGTCTACTGTGCCATTCATTAAGCCCTTATTGGTATTGAAAGAGAACAACAAGTAAAAAGACAAGAATTAAAAAAATAGTAGCAATTCAATTATTAATGCTATGATAAAGTTTCTAATAAAAGAAAAAAATAATGGAGAAATATGAAAACGTTAATTGTGTTCTATATTTCAAATTATAAATGAAACTGCTAATGAATTTAAGTATAAAAATATACGTTTGCAGCAGACCAAGTAAATATTTATGCTAGAATAATTAAATGTAAATCATGAATGCTTAACTGCATATTACTTATATGTATATCAAATAATAAAATTTATGTGTATGAATATACTTCTATATTTGACTAAATTATAAATACTCCACAAACCTAGAATTGCTGGGTTTATGTGTTTATCTACCTGTGGTAATTCTCAAAATAATAAAATGCTGTATAAATCATGAATGCTTAACTGCATATTACTTATATCTAAATCAAATAATAAATTTTATATGTATGAATATACAACTATATTTGACTAAATTATAAATGCTCCACAAACCTAGAATTGCTGAGTTTAAGTGTTTATGAACCTGTAATAATTCTCAAAATAATGAAATGCTGCATAAATCATAACAGCTTGACTGCATATACTTTATTAGAAGGATTTGAAAATGGATTATTGATAAATAAAGTGCTTCTAAACTTCTTCTCATAAGTGAACTGAAAATAAATCTTCACATGCATACATATGGACTTGAAAATGGATTATTGTTAAATAAACTGCTTTTAAATATCTTCTCATAAGTGAACTGAAAATAAATCTACATATGGACTTGAAAATGAATTATTGTTAAATAAACTGCTTTTAAACTTCTTTTCATAAGTGAACTGAAAATAAATCTTTACATAGATATGCATGGACTTGAAAATGAATTGTTATTAAATAAAATTATTGTTACTTAAAATTAATTTTAGTTATCCACTTGTTCCGTTCAATTTTTTTATTGCATCACTCATCATTCAGTGCAATTGTTCTTGAGAATTTCATGCTTCCTGAGCTATGTCTGGCATAACTAGACCTACATAAGTCAGAATGGGGTATGGAGTAAGAAAGAATCTAGGGTGATGGCAAATCATCATCACTCCCAAGTCAAGACAAAATCAATAATTTACAAAAGTATATTATTGAGCAATATTTAAAGATATATTTATAAAATCATGAGATTAGAAAATCTCTATGAGCATTGAGAGATCAGCCAGCTAACTCATAAGAGCAACTAAAAGCATAATTAAATATCAACCAGCATTATAACGTAGAAGTAAGTAGAAGTAATGCTCAAAATACATAACCATCCATCATCATTAATGGAAATAAACAAATCAGTACAATAAATCAACCGTCTATCTTGTGGCTGGATTTGAACAATAAAAAATATAAATCAAGAGTCAACCTTGTGACTGGATTGGAAATGGGTCTTCTGTATACCAGGCTAACAATTGAGCCTTTGCCAGCTTGAGCAATTATATAAACATGACTTGGATGCACCATCTTAGTGTCCATCCATTAAAAATACACAGTAACCAGAAAGCATGCTGGGACATTAAAATATGCTGATCATCATCAATGCTCAAGCCACTTGTACTGGCCAACTATAAACATAAATTTTTAATAAGACTAAAGTAAAATAAAAAATAATAGTGCATGGGCTTCAAAGAGTATCATCTTTTGCACCAACCAGGATGATGATTGATCATCTCTGGATGCCCCAAAGCACTAAGTACACATCCCCATTTATCTGTGTCCGAATCTAGCTTAGAGAACACAAGCTCTATTACTGTATGTGACCAAGAGATGATGGAATACAATTTTAACAATTAAATACAAGTTTATTATTAACAAAAAATGATATTTAAGGTCTTATCAGATAAGGCTCTGATTTTGAAAATTATACACAATATTTACTATTCAAAATTCAAATTGTTACAATTATTTACATATATGTGTGCACAGATGCATGATTTCTATTATAAAAATTTTTCTCAAAATAATAAATGACATCAATTTTTACCTAATTAGGTTTTGATATATATAAATATGCATACAGAGTACAGTACATTTGAGAAATAGACATATTTAAATGATTATATAATAAATGATTAAAATTTTTACGTATACGAGTGTGCATGTACACTGACTTTTATCTATTTCAACTTTTTACAATAATATTATAATTTTCTAATACATAAATTTCCTACCTATACATGTGTATAAACAAAATATAGATACAATTTAAAATTAGTTTCAATTTATAAGTTCTCAAAAGTATAGTCAAATTTTGACAATTTGTTGATTAATTATCAACATTTTTAAATTAAATTATTGATTCATCGATTCTTCACTTTTTCTTAACATAAATTTTTCAAAATAATGTCTTAAAGGATTATTGTTCAAAAATGCCTCTTTTGCCTTTAATGATCAATGAATTATTCTTGACTCTTAATTATAATTCAAGCAAAATTACTTTATATTCTTTTAAAATATATAAATTTTTAACCGACTTTAAAATAATATTGTTCTATATGTTTTTTTAAATGAATTCTTTTAAAATAACTCACCAGCTATATATACGTTTAAGTGTGTTTCTCTGCATACATCTGATGCAGCATATGTGTACTTCATTCTTCAGCAATCTGGAAGATTTTTCTTGATGAGTTTGGTTTGTAGTGACTGTCATTATCAGGAAAAAGTATAATTCAGGTAATTTGTTGGCATACCATGAGATTTTTTTTGTAGTCCAGGCAATTGTCAAGCTGTCTTCTAGAACATATTTAAGCAGCTAGTTGATGAATTTGAAGTGCCCCTGGCTTCATGAAACAAAACTGCAGTAAACTATAAGGCAGCTACTGGACTGTCCTTAGATCTTCATAGGAGCTTTATATAACTCTTCTAGCTATTTTGTCCTTTTTTTTCAGGCTATTGATTCAGAAGTGACCCAGCTTCAAGTAAATTGAAACTCCTGTGAAGAAAAATAGTAGCAGCTCCTGCCTTCAGCTACATTAGTTCATGGTAGCTTTCCTGCCAATTCTGTGCTACAGCCAACAACATACTGCTCTCTTTAAAATCATTATCCAAACTTTGCAGTTGGCTTAGCTGGTCACTGCTTAAAATATTAAAAACTCTTCTGACCAACTCTTACAAAACTGCAAGCAGAACTGTTCTTTTCAAAATCTCTATCCAGACTGAGGCTAATTTGTTATCAACCCTTTTATAGACTTATCTAAGATGATAACAGCAGCTTGATTAAAAACATAGTTTTTATTTTTATCTCACTAATACCTTTGAAAACATCTACATGTTTTTACTTAGGGAATTTCTAATAGATAAAAAGTTTGTTTAATTAATTAAAATTTCAAAAATACAATAGGGTGTTTTTAAATTTAAAAATCAGAATATATTGCAATATTTATATTTATTCAGAACTTTTTAAAATATTAATTTCATAATGAAATTTTACTTTAAACCCAGAGTTATTTAACCCTTTATTTATTATTATTTTATTTTAGGAAATGTACAAAAAATATCTACAAATATTTATCCTGTGTTTATTTCTACTTTTCCTTTATTTTACATATATATTTATGCACACACACTATATTAGTGTATGCTATGTAAGCCAACTGGTTACAATATATATATATATATATATATATATATATATATATATATATATTGTAATGGTCATAATATATATATATATATATATATTATATATATATTGTAATGGTCATATCCGTACATTCATGTAACAAAATCCAGGGTTTTAGCAAATCACACCAAGGCTGATTGAAGTGAGGTTGTTGAGATCCCTAATCCAATCTCACCTCAGTTAATTTACTAACACTCAAAGATTTACTACCTTATGGATGACATATGAGGCCATGCCAGTATTTTCTTAATTCCTGTGCCGGTGAAACATGAGACTATGATATAAATTGGCATGACCAAAGTATAGCTATATAGGTGTGACTCAACTAACATATATCATTAATTTAGAGTGTGATTCATAAATATTCAAATAATAACTAATTACTAGATAATAATCAACTAATGAATAATGAGCATTTAGACATTAAGCAGAGTTATATTTAAACAAATTTAATAAAAGCAAAATTTAAGCAATAAAGCAAAACAAAACAAAACAATTGAATGATACAATTTTGTTTCACTTGCAAGTGATGATGATAGAATAATTTACAAGTTATTTGAATTTACACAGTTAGCAATGGGCTTCACTTGCAGGTGATGATGATTAAGTAAAGTTACACATTGTTTAAATTTAAGGTTACAGGCTGTTTTAATTTACGCAATTATTATTTTATCTCACTCTCATCAGATGATAATTTGTAATATATCAAGTTACATTTTATGAGCTCTATTATTATAGTAATACAGATTTATTTCAAGTTTAGCTCATGATTAGCTATGCCCCATTTATGCTATGTTTTGATGCTTAGATTTGCCTTAATTAATCTTCAGAAGTGATTATCATCAATTACAATTAATAATTTATTTGATCGGTACTTAATTCTCTATATAGATTATAAGCTTACAAAACCATATTCAGTTTCAGATCAAAGCTGATATATAAATTATTATGGAGGGATAAACTGATGGTGGTTAGTAAGACTTCAGATACTAAGGCATATATATATAACATACCATCTTAGTCTGTGCATTTCATATGTGCTCTTGTTTATAGGATTTGTTACCATGTAACCAGTTCCTTTTTCTACTGAGTCCATTGCTGTGAAAGTGAAAGAGACCTTTTTAATCCGAGTGATCAAAAAGCTATATCAGGATATGTGGATGCTTCTGGTCCAATCTTAAGTGGAGGTAATGGGATGACCCTTAAAGTCAATCCATTATGGAATGAGAGCTGTCTGAACTAAAGATATGGGATGGTCATCAAAAATAGAAGCCCATTTAAGAAATAATATACATCAATAGGTAAATGCATGTGTGCACTTCTTAAGAACACATTCGCTTCACTGACTACATTAATATATATAAAATTGAAATGCAAAACATTAGTTTTTTTCTATAGAACCACTGTAAATCAGTTCATAAATTAGCATTTATAATTATGCTATTAAAGAAATATAACAAATGTAATTTATTAAGCTATCTATATAGGCATTTATAGATATATAAGGAGGACTACAGCATATTTTGGGATAATTATAGGATTAAAGTCTAATTCTATTCTGCATTTAATCACTTCAGCTAAATATTAACCATCTAATGCAAAACTATTTTTAATCATTTGTAATTGCTTAATTATACACCTGAACTAAGCTTTATGTACTAGTTTCAGAAGCGAGTTTAGTTTGTGCACTATAAACGCAAATTATCCAGATGTGAGAACCTCTAATCATTTCTCACTAGTTAACTTAAATGAGAGTAAACTCCATTCTGAATCAACATAACATAAACATATAAATAAATAATTGAAAATAATATCGGCATAGACTTATCTAAAAAATATATAAAATTATAATTACAATTTCACGTAAGTGAAATCTAAGATTTGGCTTTCTTTACTTAGTGCAAAGAAATGAAATTAAGATTTATTAATAAATTATTTTAACTCAGCTTAAATCAGATTAAAATATAGCATTTTAATTTATATCAAATCATGTTAAATCAGTTTAATTTGTTAAATCAGTTAAAACAGTTAAAATAGTGAAAATCAAGCAAGATTTACGATACCAAATAATAATTACAACAGTTACATTTTAGTTAATGAATCGGTATTTGATAGTTTGAAATACATTAGTTTAAATTATATGCAATCAGTTTAAATTAGGCAATATTTGCGACACCAAATAATATTACAAAAGTTACATTTAACTTTAAGAGTTAATATTCGAAGGTTTGAAATACATTACTTTAAATTATAAAGGCCATTTGTAATAACTTGAGTTAGCTTTAATAGTTTATGAGATTTAGTTTAAAGTTCATTTTAAAATTGCAGAAATGTTACTGGTTTAAGTTCTTTCTCAGGCATCTTTCTTAGGCATGTTTGTTCACTGTTGGTGTTGAGCATACTGTTACTTGTATTGGGCATTGATCATCCTGTTCTCCATACTGTAGACCTCTCTTCAGGCTCTGGAGAGCCAATCTTTTACCGAACTTAGCCAAACATTTTCATTATTAACAACTCTAGCAATCTGGTCTTAATAATTTTAATTTTAATAACCGTCCAACCTTTACAAAATGGCTGCAATAGTTTATATACCTTTCACCCCCCCCCACTCTTTTTACTTTAGTCCCATGTGTTTTTTTATTAACTACCTGTAATAAAGTGAAAACCCAAAATCACATGTTTTTCTTTATAGTTCTTAATTATGTCTTAAATTTCAGATTCGTCTTCCTAATTAGTTTCATACATTTCGACATGGCAATGACTCCTGCTGTCATTGACTTGTTTATTAGCTTTGGTCAATTTAATTTCTTTCACCTCACTTCAAAATCTATTTTTATTTTTAACTTTATAAGTAGGTCAAAATATAGCGAGATGAATCAATTTTATACTCCCTTTAGAAAAACAAATCTGAAATCTTTTAGTACTTTTATGAAATCTAACAACACTTTATTATATATGTGTAACACATAAACAGAATCTATATATGCAGGAATATAATTTTAAATATTATTTATAAAATTAGTTAACAATCTTACATTTACAAAACTAATTAAATAAATAAAACTTATAATGTTTAAATCTGTCACACTATTTTTTCTTCTCCTCTGCATATACATATATCTTGGTTACACATACATCAAGATTTACCTTTATTTAGTAAACAGTAATATATATGTGCACATATGAATTGATTTATTATATATATATATATATATATATATATATATATATATATATATATATATATATATATATATAACACGCTTTCCACGTTGTATGCTATAATATATGAACACAAACACAATTATTATTATTAATCTTAAAATTAGCCTGATATACGAGGATTTGGGTATATAGGTATATAAATAAAAGTACTCATGTAGCATATAGTAGGTGAAACAGTAGGATAGACATACCTGACTGTTTCAATATATATATAAACTCATGTAACTGATAATGTAAGCCATTTAGAGTAAAGATCATCTCCTTAGTTTTTTATATTGTGTTAAACATAATTAATAAATTCTAAAATATTCATATATATATATATATATATATGTGTGTGTGTGTGTGTGTGTAATAAATGACATGACATAATATGAAGTACAATTTTAATAAAAATCTAATTTTAATGAATTGAAATATTTGACTATAGTGTTAAAGTATAATAATTCATTGTTGAAAAGTTTTTACGTGGGCATATAAACAAAATGTAATGTTGGTAAATGTAAAATTAAAATCATCAGATATGTCCAAGTAGCATAACTTAAGTTGCTTCTTAATCAAATTTACAAAATCACAGTTATTTTCTATCACATTAATAATAGTTTAAACAAATAATAAGCTCTTATATCAACCAACCAAAACAACACGCTGGATTTAAAAGTGGTTTTAGGGCAGTATATCTTATCCATGTATTGAGAGAAGTTATAGAAAGAACTAATAAATATTACTTACCATTATGCTTTGGATTTGTAGATTATGAAAAAGCATTTGATTCTATAATAATTTCTTCAGTGATTAAAGCATTGGATCATCAAGATATAAACCTAAATTATTGTCATATTCTGAAGAATATTTATATGAATGCAACAGCAGATATTAGATTACATAATACTAGGAAGGTTAAGACTGAAACAGCTGTAAGACAGGGTGACTCCACATCTCCAAAACTTTATACAGCAGTGTTACATGAAGTATTTTGAAGATTAAAATGGAAAGTTAAAGCAGTAAAAGTAAATGAAGATTATTTAAGTATTTATATTTTGAAGATGTAGTTGTTTTTGCAAATAATTCTTCAGAGCTTCAGGAAATGTTGCAAGAGTTATCAGATGAAAGTAAGAATGTAGGACTAAATGTAAATGTTAAAAAGTCTTAAGTTCAATTGATATTCTCAAAAGGTGAAAATACAGATTGATTATAATGAGTTAGAAGTTAACAACTACAAATACCTTGATCAGATTGTTATTACAAATGAAAATATAATGGACGAAATTAATTATATAATTAAACTTGGTTGGAATGTTTTTGATGGAAATGACTTTATATTAAAATGATATATGCCTATATGTTTGAAAAGGAAAGTTTTTAATAAATGCGTTTTCACCAGTTCTTATTTATGCACCTGAGATATATCTGCTTAATAGAAAAGCAATACAAAGACGTCATATCACTCAAAGAAGTATGAAGAAATGCACGTTAGGAGTAACAAAAAGAGATCGTAATTGCAGTACAAGCATCTTCTAAGCATCACATTGCTTTTATGAGATGAAATAACATTTAATTCTTAAAATATTTGAAATGTTTTTTTTTTAAGTTTATGCCAATTAAAATATATCTTTTGAATGTAAATTTCAATATTAAATTAAATTCAATAATACAGTTCGTGAAATTATAATGTATTTCACGGTAGTATGTTTTATAAATTCTTTTGACTCTATATTTATTCAACATGGAATAAAATCCTCGTTAACATGCAATAAATAAGATATGCACATCTCCTACGCTAATGCCTTATAATTTTAATAAAAAACAATATTACTAACTTAATGAAATACAACATGACCTCTTAAATTTATAATAATATAAAGACTAAGCTAGGATTACACTCAGATATTACGAATGGGTGTGGGATTTGGTAGCCATCCTAACCATCTTAGAATAAATCTGCATTATGACTTTCTAAATTTAAATTAGTTCTTGGACAAATTGAATCTTATCAAAATAATAACAACTAAAATCTCATATTTAAATGATTTAAAATAAACATGTATTGTGATTTGAAATATGCAAACCGAATTAATTGAAGTGATTCAATTGACAAAACAAATTGTAATATTTTATTATGCAAATACATCTTGCTTAGATGTTCTATTAATACTTAAATAATTTAGTAAATAGCTATTCTTATAGATTCAACTGTCATGTATTCATATAGTAGATACACTAAAATAATTGAATCATTTTTATAAGAATTTAAAATTTTAATTCATGTTTAAAATGATTTTGTTTTGATATTTGGGTTGATTTCAGATTAACAAGTGTGATCAATGTGAATAAAAGATTATGAGAAATTACTTAAATATCAATAACAATAATTTATTTACAGCAAAGTAAAAACAAAATTTTCAATAAGTCGATAGATTAAAAATTTTTCACAAAGTTGTTTCTGCAAAATTTATCAGAAGGATCAAAACTAAAAATTGACATACTGCTTTATTAACATACACTTTATTGAATTAGCTGAAATAATTCATCATATTAAAAAAAATATTATATTAAAGAAACTTTTTTTATTATTTTTTTTTCGTCTCATGTGTCATAGCATCAGCCGGGAAGCGAACCCGCTAACCCGGGACAACTGCTTGTAAAGCAGCTGTCGCTGACCTCTCGACAACCGATGCTCGACTTTCAAAAGTTTTCATTTTGTCAAATGTTATTAGCGAAAGGTCAGCGCAGCTGCCTTGCAAGCAAGAAGTTGGTTGCAGTCGGTTGTTGCGATTCGCCTACCGGCCGATGCTATGACATATGGGAAAAAAAGTTCCCATTTATTACCTCATTTGTACTATAATAATAACCATCATATAGTAGTGTATCTAATATGAATATTTTGCATACTCAATAATAATAGTAATAATAATAATAGCTTACCAATCTATCGGTAACGGGAGTTATAAGGCAGATTTATATTATTTATTCATGCCCAAAATAAATTTTAAACTTTAAAATCGATTGTTTATCATATTTCGTTTAGACAACTAGAAAAGCTCAAATATAGAACTGATATATTTACAATGTATTGTTCACATTTAAACCGATCAAAAATGCTCTTAAAGGTAAGAAAGAATTTCTCGGTGCCTTGAAAACATCACAAAAATGCCAGACAAAGCCATGTTAAAATGTTACACATGTTTTATTAACATACTAACATTACAAACAAAATCAAGCTTTAATAATACAGGGAAAAGTACAAGTATGATAACATTGTTCATAGGATACATCTACTTTTGAAAGTTAGTAAAACATCTTGGATTTTATCACTAGTCCAAGAAAATAATGAGAATGCACACAAGAGAGAAAATACTAAATAGGAATTGCCTTAGAATAGAAAAATCCTTAGCTACAATTTCTCAAGTATATGCTATGATGGCACAAAAGCTAGCAGGACAACCAATAATAAGAGAGAACCTAAATGCTAGCATCTCTTTTGGAAACATAAGCAAGCAAAATAATGATGGAGACTAACTACCATCCTTAAAATATACTGGTATATGAAATCACTCCTAAATATAGAAAGAATATTTCTATTATCAATAACAAAATATTATATCATCTAACCAATGTGAAATATGATAAACTCCACAATTAATTAATACCAAATATAGTTCTATTAACATTAGGCAATAATAATAAATAAATTATAGAAATATATATTAGATTATTCATCTTACAGAAACATGATATACCTTCATAAATAAATTTTTCATATTTTTAAAGAGAAGCCCATACTATTTCAAATTCTGTTCATATTATAAAGTACTATTCTGGGAATTTTAACCTTTAATATTATAAAATAAATAGCACATAATATGAAATATATTATATTCACATCATAACATAGTATAAAATCCTAAAATAAATGTATTTAACCTTTTTATCAAATAAAATATATTAAATATTAATGTCTCTCTGTTTCATTCTTGATCAATTCTCAATTTCATAAATATGAAGAATTTTGGCAATAACATTTAGTGGACAGCAAACACATCCAATATAAAGATAATTATCATTAAAATACTATCATTTATAATATAACTAAAAATATATATAACATGTTGCTTCAGATATCCCATGTAAATTCAATTCATTCTATTATCAAATATATTATATGTTGATGGTTATTTATTAAATGTGTTCATAGATTTAAAATATGATAAATATTCATAGTATTGTAGTAAATAGATTAAAAACCCTTAAATTTAGAGTTCTTAAATTAAATTAAACCATTGAGAAAAGTATTCTAAATTGGCATTAGAAATATCATATAATGCAATACTTCAATAATTATTATTTATTAACATCACTGAACATTTTCAGGAAAGAATGTTTGACTTAACTCTTATCTTCAAGACCTCAGCAGTTTTGATAACAACTCACAGAGGCAAGAAATTATTTATGTATTTTAAACATTTCTGCAGGCTTCATAAAATTATTAAAATATTAAAAAAATATTTCAATTCATTAAATGGAATGTTTTTATAACAGGAAAAGTTTAGTATTTTCATTTCATAGAGTAAACATTTCAAAATTCATATATGTTATCAATTACACAGTTTGTAATAAGTTGGATTTTATCACCCCACCTGAAAAAAAATATTTCTTGTTTTTTTCAAGAGGAGATCAAAGGAATATTGTTATAATACACAAAAAAATATTTGTGTTGATTTTTTTTAAGCAATAGTAAATAGCGTATTTAAAAAAAAAAAATGATGCTGCACAAGTGAATTATGATTTTAGTAAATAATTTTAGTCAATTCTATTTCTTTTGTAGAACTAAGTTATTATTGAACATCTAAAAATATTTGCAATACAATTTATACTTCTTATTTGAATTAAAGTAGTTCTTATTCCATGCATATTAATTCTAAATAATATATTGACTTAGGGATATTATGAAGAAGCTATTATGAAATTCTTAGCATTTTTGGTAATATTCTTGCCAATAGTAGCATTAGATATTCATTGGCAATTTTAATTATAATATCCACATTCAATTTAATTTTAAAATTGACAATAGTTCTCCAGCCAGAGCAATAGCAGTAACAATAAGTTTCAAAGTTTTCCATTGTAGCAAATTAAAAATTCCACGGGAAGATACAGAGGCTTCAGTTCTTTTGACATTTCTGTTCAGATAATTGTGTCTAAATAGTTTTAATTACTGTCATAGTAAGCTTTTAAAAAAATAAAGAAAATTACACTTTTTAAATTTTTAGTAGAGATTAAAATTCAATTGTTACAAACAAAATTAAATTGATTAAGAACTTTGAGAAACTGATATCAGGTGTCTGTCAAACTTATTTATACCCTTGCTCATATGACCATTTTACCAAAATGTTTATATATCTTTGAACTTATAATCTCTCGTTTGATTACTTTGAATTCTTGACATCAAGGAAGGTTGTGAATTAAAAATTATTTAATTAAAATTTTAATTTTCAAATAAATCAATTTTGGTCTAAATGCTTAAAATTAATTAAAAAGCACTTCCTAGTTTGAATAAAAATGATTATTAAAAATTACTGATAACCGGGATAAAAAATTAAATATTACATAATATAAAATTTACATTTTATCTTTAACCAATCATATATTTACACAATTAAATACATTTATTTATTACTCTTTTTAAATCTAGACAAATATCTCAGAATACGTTTTAAATTAAAATTATTTTTTAAGAATATTTAAATCAAATAATATCGAATAAATATATTTATCCATTTATTCAAGTAATAAAACTCAGAATTTAATTGCTAACTTTATTAACCTCTTTTTTGTAGTAAAATTAGTTTTAAATATTTAAGTAGAATATTTTGTTTCACATTCAAGGTTAATTAAATATTATAAAAAACCATTAAACCAACATACATGTTTTCAACACATTGTTTCTTAACTTTAAAATTAAATATGAGCTTTTTAAAACAGTTTTACAGTCAAGCTAAAATTAAATGATCATTTTAAACTCTAAATTACTCTTTTCATCATTGATATGCCTAGCTCTTAAAGCTGTTTAACTTCTGAAACATTTATTTAAATTAAACCTCATTATTGTTTAAGCTGTATCAAAATTATATTACAGCAAGATAATAAATAAATATGAATATAACAGCTCTAACATATAACAATAAGGGCATTATATAGTATTCATAATAGTTTACGTAAAGCAAAATTAAAGTATATAATTTTTTAGATGCGTTGGCATAAAATTTAACTGAATTCTTAGCTGCTACGAAACTAAAGATTATAATATGTATATATAACTCACGTTTTGTAGGTTTATCCGTGTAAAATTTTAATTTAAAAATTCCGAAATTTCAACATGATCGCACAATTCTCAATTGGGAAATGGAAACTATATAATTGTAGAGATGCTGTAAACATTGTTAATAAAAATAATTGTAGAAGCAGGTTTTTACATCTGGATACGATACTGGTCTTAGAAATATCAATATCATGAGCAGAACCCATGGCATGGATTGACAGAAGTTGATGAATGTTGTTTACCTGCATTAGCCTATTCATCCATTCTACCACTAATGCAACAATTGTTCATACCTACATAAGAATACTCACAAATACCACATGAAACTTCATAAACTCCTTAAGCCTCAAGAGATATTGAATTTTTGGGCTTGGTTAAAAAATTATTAATTTTTGCTAAGCAGCATATGCTGTCTTTATGTCATAGCGTTTTAGGATACGTCCGATACTACCTGTAGTTCTTCTTATATAAGACCTACAAACCCTAATAGTTGATTCTTCTTTTTTTTATTTGTATTTTTAATTTCAAATAAATATATGTTTTTACTATAACCATTTGCTAACAATACATTATTTAGATATGCTTATCTGAAAGGTTAATTGTTCTGGCAAATAGTGTTTGACCACAGAAAAATACTGAGTTGGAGGTAAAGTGTTACAGGTATTTCATTTAAATTATCCTAATTCAGTTATAATCATTATTGATTGCAAACTATCTAAATTTCTTATATGGAATCAGGTGTATTGGAAGTTTATCATGGTTAACTACAATCATTTTAATGTTCTACTATAACTTGTTAAGATAATATGACTCATCAGAAACTTTTAAAATATTTATTATCTTTTGTCTCACATAAACTTCTTTAAAGAAATAATTATTTATAAAAGACAAAAAACCATTGATGTGAACACTAATGATTTTATTATCGTAGCAATAAAATAGTTAAAGAAAGTCATTCGTACATTCATTTATGAACTGATATTCCGAAATTTAGAAAATTATTGATATGAAATTTATGACTTTGATAAAAATTTAAATAATTAACCAAGAATGTTATTACTATGAAATCATTGTAAGTAATTACATTAAATATGCTCAAATTTAAAGAAAAAAATTTTTTAACCAAATTGCTATAGGAGATATTTGAATAAACTGTATTATATGTAAATGTTTCATTCAGAAAAGTTTTTAATTATAGAAGATATATATATATATTCATATTCTAACGAAACGTTATTTTATCTAAACGAATATCTTAAATATAGACAGATTTGGGCCATTTCTAACTTAAGTTATATTTAAATGTTTTTATTACTAAACGAATAAGTTTATATATTGCGATTTTTCTAACGACATTTCATATTTACTCAATGAATAGATTTTGGCTAAACGAATAATGTTTGGCTAGGGGAATGATGCTTAATAGGCTTCCACGTTGTAACCAAATCTAACTAAAAACGATATTTTCCTTAATATTGGTTTTTGAAGGATGAAAATTTTCTTAAATATAAATTAACGAGAGATGCATTTCTTCAGTATCAATTAAATACACGATGCATCAATTATATATATTCTAAATAATTGACTTTTGCTAACAAATTGCATTTTACTAAGGATAAATTAAACAAATATGCGATGTATAATGAAGTAATTGTAATATATTTCAGTATACTAAGTATAGACTAAATATAATCCATTTCGTGCGACCGCGTTACAAGCCAATTGTAACTCAACAAAAATCAATTCTACCAAATGAAAATTTATTCTTTATTTTATTAACTTTATAAAAATTTATTAAATTAACATGAAACGCTTTTTGCAATCTCTCATCGGTCATTTACATTGTATTTTAAATGTAACTAAAACGATTGGGAGAGCTTACAAATATCACCTATATTATTGGATAGTTTAAGCTAATTCTAACTTTATTCTAACCAATGAGAATTTTATTCAAATGATCGCACATCCACGTTATGGATTGATTATACTATATTCAAATCTATATGGCATTTACACACTTGCAGATAAATTTCATGCCAATTACTTTAAGGATGGATTGATGGATGCTTCATCACTCCCAGCTGACACTATTTCTGAGGCCTACTGGAATGATGATGATGATACAGAACGTCTATAAGCTTAATTTCCAGGGCGCTAAATTGCAACTCTAATACAATATAAAGGTTAAATCTCAATTCAATACTCTAAGTAACAATATTTCATGAATGGGTTAATACATAATCGATTTAGAAAACACTGAGAACGCATTAAAATTGACAATATTAATATCTTTAAGAATTCCAGGTTATTCTCAGCGCATTCCCCATTCACTATGATTAAAGCTACAATTAAATTTTATTCTAATTATAAAGTTCTATATTCATCTCCACCTTCCTGGTCAACTCCTCCATCAACTTCACATCCATATGTCTATTACACTATTATTTATTTGACTATTAAAAATTTACTTTTTTTACAAGCTCATTTTTCTCATTATAATCTCTTCTCAGGGTTTTTCGAATAATTAGGTGTGGTGATCGAATAAGCTGCGATAGATTATTGGTAATAAATACTCCTCTCTTGATCGCCTCCAAGATGATCTCGGTTGTCTTTAATGCAATTTAATATCAATTTACATTAAAGCTGGAAAATTTTAAGCTTATTAAATCTTTATAAACACATCATAAAACATATTCGCAATTATAACAAAATTATATAAAAACAAAATGCGTCTAGAGAGGGGATTGAAGACATCAGATGGGGAAAGGATTTTATGCCCACCCTCTGCACTCGCTATCACTCAATACTATCTCTATTCACGATTTATATATACTTCAACAATATTAAATTATTTGGTAATTTTAAGTATTTGAAATTAACCTTTTAAATAATTTTACTAAATATTAGTTACGTACATGATAATTCAAATATTAATAAATAATATATTGATGTATGATTGGATTGGAAATATCTAGATAATAATAACCCACAAAAACATAAAGACATACGCAAATTTTATTTAAAACAAATAACAAATTTTATTTAACAAACTATAATTCAATACAAAAACATATACATTATATTTACGCTTTCATTTTATCTTCAATATAGTGAATACCAATTTCTTCCGTTTTCCAATGCTTTCTCTTTTACTAATTTCTTCCCTAATTAAATTTAATAATTTTATTTAACAAATCTAAAATTAATATTTCCTCGCCAAATTTCTTGATCTTATCCTATTATCATGATCAAACATTCTTTTGCTCTAATCTTTACAACAGAGATATCTAAGTCATTGCAAATAAATTGGCATTTACATCAGTCATCATCATAGTGCACCCACTCTATGTTCATGTTCTTATAATATAATAATATTTTAGCAATATTACCTTTCCAGCGAAGTTCTCAGCTGGCCATGTAAATATTTATTAAATAAATTTATATACGCGTTGCTTATGACCAATCATTCGTAAGTTTTATTTAACCCTTAACATTTATTAACTTAATTATTTTTGGCTCGAATGCTAAATCAAATCTACAAAAACAATATTCAAATACACCAATTGCACATTGTTATCTGCATTCATTCTGACATTAAATTGAGTTTGCGACCTGGTATCCGATATTTATAATAATGCTTATTATCATGGTTATTTCTCATACACACGCAAGGAATATCAAATATTAATATGAGGCAGGCAGTGACCCGAATAAGAGAGAACCTTTTTACTAAGGTTGAGATATGCTAAGATTTTTATCCCTAGTCATAAAAAAACATAGGTATACCAAATACCTCTGGTCATCAAAATAAGAAACCTTCTTACGGTGTAAAGAATACTCAAGTGGAAAACACTTTCACTAGGTTCAAATACTTTATGAATATAGCATAAATCTTAGTGAACTAGACTTCACTGGTTTTGTGGAGGTCTTTGTCTATCCACATACATACAGGTCGAAACATCAAATTATACAAGTAAAACATTCACAACTTTAATATTCTTGCAAATTAGTGTACCGGAATATGAGCCCATAAATTTTCCAAGCATAAATAAGCTTGTTTCTTGCCTTAAATCTATGATAACAATAATAATAAACGATAAGAAATGTTTCTAAAATTCTCAAAACTATTTCCATGCACTTTTATAAGAAAATGATGATGATGCAACTCAGTAGACAAGCAATCTACTTATAAGTCTAAGCATTTGACAATAACTTCTGATGCTAATAATAATATCTCTTAAGTATTTTTTAAAAAAAAAAATTGTTTGTAAAGCATTTTAAATAAGGCATATCAGAACGACATGATATAAATTTCACCTACTCCCAAAATGACAATAATAGCAAAAGCATTTAAATAAACATATATAAAATCATCTGAAATCAATCTCTATCCCCAAAATAATACAATGGTAATTATCACATGAATTAATTTTAAAATAGATGATACACTACAAAGATAGAAATTCGTTTTTTTTATATTAAATGTCCTACACACATGTTTTATATATATATGAAATGTCCTACACACATAAAGAGCAAAAAATAAAAAAAAATTATACTTATACAAGTCCTTTAGCAGGTGTCCTTCAAGATTCCTGATTTCCACTTTTCTTTTTTTTTCCATTCCTCCTTGACCAGTTTATAAGAGCATATGTCTTTGTAGTAAAAAGTTCTTTTGATAGAGTTTGGTTTCTTTGCCATCATATACACAGTTTTTATTTTGCTGAACTGTGTTCCTCATTTCCAACTCTATGTAGATTACATGTAAACTTTTTAATTTTCTGCAGGTTTCAGTTAAACCACCTTCATTTAACTTTTTTACAATATCAGTCTGTTTTTGATTGTCCTTTTCCAATTTTAAATTCATTTTATATATTTAAATTGACTTATATATACATCAAACTTTTGAGTTTTAAATTTTACTATTTGCATATATATATATATATATATATATATATATATATATATATATATATATATATATATATATATATATATATATATATATATATATATATATTATAATAGTAACTTACAGTTGTTATTATTAGTCTAGCGTGTTTTATCTCTTGTGAAATTATTTATAAATATAAATTTTTATTTGACTATTTTATTATGTAACATATAT